>AWUE01011992.1:0-34591 GCA_001974825.2 Corchorus olitorius | reverse complement strand
GGCCCCCGCTACTGCGTATCCATGTGTTACACAAGTCGGATTAAATTATTCAATAATATAATATATATTTCTATCAACCAGCTTAAGTGGGGACCTAATTATTTGATTTAACATTTAATAATTCATTCATATATAGATAAGATAACACATGGATACGCAGTATCCATTCAAATATTTCGTTGTAAAGGAAAGAAAAAAAAATAATTACTTCCTCCCATTCAAAATAAGTGAAAACATTTTAATTTTTGCAGTTTTTCAAAATAAATGAAACAATTACAAAACCAATGCAATTTTATTATTTTTTCCATATATACCACTAAGTATTAATTAAAGTGGTTGAACTTTTAAATGGTCTTGAAAAGTTGGGAAGGGAGAGAAGATTTATTAATTAATTGCTTATAAAAAATTTTAGAAGGGTAATTATTCTATTTTAAGTGAGTTTTTACTAAATTTAAAACCAACTAATCATTGTCTTGGTCTGTGTAATATTCCTAGTGTATCACTTATTTTGAATGGGAGGGAGTAGGAGATTTAAGTCATTTAATGTTCAAAAACACTTTTGAAACGCAAAAGCACCTAAGAATTAGCTTTTCAGATTGGCTTGGTTTTTGCAGTCAAAATGAGCTTTTGACATAAATCAAGATTTATTTGGTATTGTGTTTGAGGCGAAAACCAACTTTTTTTATCTCTAAACGCAATATCAAATCAGGCCTAACTCACACATTAATTAACCAAAAACAAAACCGTTGCCATACAAATCCTTTTAAAAAAAATTAAAATCTATACATTGTAGATCTACCTATACTTTCCTTTTTTTATCTTAAATAGCTTCTAGATAGACGCTTCCAAATTCAAATAATTGTTAGTTAGAATATTGAGAAAACTCGAAATGTGTTAAATGTTTCTCAAAGTAAGCTACAATTAAATATACTTCCTCCCAATCAACCAATCAAAATATATGAAATATTAGAAATATTACACAGACCAAGACAATGATTAGTTAGTTTTAAATTTAATAAAAATTCACTTAAAATAGCATAATTACCCTTTATAAATAATTAATTAATAAATCTCCTCTCCTTTCCCAACTTTAGACCACTTAAAAGTTCAACTACCTTAATTAACACTTAGGGGTATATATGGAAAAAATAGTAAAATTGCATTGATTTTGTAATTATTTCACTTATTTTGAAAGACTGCAAAAGTTAAAATGTTTCATTTATTTTGAAAGAGAGAAAGTACTAACTATAGTAGCATAGTTTCTAAAATAATTGTTTCTAAAATTAAGAAAGCTTTCAAATTAATTGTAGTATATTTAGGATATCTCAGCTGCGTGACGAAAACTTGAATGTGACAACGTTCAAAGTCAGCACACAAGATTAATGTGCCAAGAGCTAGTTTTTTTTTTTTTTCAAATTAATTGTTATTATATATTTTTTGGTACATAATGTTAGGTTGTTTTAAAATTAATCTTAATTACTTAGTAAAAAAGCTCTCCTAATTTCTCAAAAGAATGGGTTGTGGAGTGAATATAATTTACCAAAAACAAAAACGTTGCCATCCACATTCATGAAAAAAAATTAAAATCTACTACACAATAAATGGAAAGCTTCTAAATAGAGATGCTTCTATAGTTGGAATTAATTATTACTAGTTAGAATTGCGATTATACATTTAGTAGCATTTTATTAAAGTTGGAACGACACGTTTTCCATTCAAATTATTGTTATATAGTTATAACTTATAAGTTTCACCAAAAAAAAAAAAATCTTATAAGTAAGAATAAGTTCGCACATGCTGAAAACTCGAATGCGTCAACGTTTCTCAAAGTTGGCATATTTTGAGGTAATATTTTCCACTTTGTAAAACTCTCATGATATACAAAATTATAGGTCATGGAGTAAATATTTTGAATATTATGACTTGACAGAGCTTATCATGTTTACAGTTTCGGTTCCTAATAAAATCATTAAAATTTTCTATCCTTTTTTTTTTCAAAATGTAAATTTTCATAATTTGTTTTTGAATAAATAGTTCAAAAGTTTGTAAATAATAAATTTTCTAAGTAATTGGATTTTTTTTTACATGATGTTGCTAGAATCGAACCCTAACCACTAACATAAAGAATTCAACACACACTTCACCATCATGCTAAATGTTCAATGATAATTGGATATTTTTATATAAAATTGTATATATTTAAATATCATATTACCATTATCATCATTTTTTTCCCATTTTTATGTTTAATAAAAATCAAATCGATTACCTCAAAAAAAATCAAATGGATGCATGATATTTATTCGACCAAGCAAATTTCTTTTATAAAAAGAGTTACGATTCAATTCCGATGTTAAATGAACTTTTTTCGTGATTTTGATTTTAATTCGATTCGATTGCAAGTCCACATGATTTTCAAATCCTGCCAAATTTTTTTAAGTACTTCATCTGTTATCCGAGTTTAATTTGCTTTGATGAATTCAGATCTGATTTGCGACATCTAATCTGTGTCGTACATCTGATTATGCTTGGTGAATCTTTTAACGAAAACAGTTGTGTAAACAGTATCTCAAAATTAAAACCTGATTAAACTGTAACAAACTACTTATCACTTATCCAATCCCTTAGTAATTCTGCCAATATTTAACACGATATACATACAATATTTTAACATAAATGTGAGAGACGAGGGAGGAAAAATAGAAAACGACCCACCCACAAGAAACACAAGTTAAACGTGCATCTATTGATAGATTTGGTTTTGTCATTTTGACCATGTTTGTCAGTCGGGGCAGGCCCATATATACTCCCTGTTTGAACAGTAATGAGAAAACGCCATGGACATCAAAACAAATTTACTTATGAACCTGTACTTTTTTTTTATACCATATGAACCTGTACTTTGATTTGATGTTGATGGCATATTCATGGGCATGGCTTCGCGATAATTTTGTTTTTCTTCTTTTTCTTCCTTTTTAAGGCATCCGTATCCATATTTCTCTGATCGAATCAAAAAATTAAGGCTTATCCTTTTATTCATTTATTGACCAAATCATTAGAAAGATTAAACTGATTGGTTAGGTAGGCCTTCAGTAGCGGAATTAAGGGGGTGCAGCAGGGGCCATGGCCCCCTCAAAAGCTTGAAACTTTAAATCTTTATTACACTTAATATAAACAAGTTTGGTTAGAAAATGATTAAATCATATTTTGGCCCCATGATTATTATTTTCTAATTTGGCCCCTGACTAAATGATAAAACTTACAAATTAACTCCCTTTATATATAAAAATGATTCAAATTTTCTTTAATTTATTTCAATCTATATTAGAATTAATTTTTTTACTTTATTTATAGTAGTATTACTCATTAAGTTGGTGAAGATTCAAAAAAGTTGGTCATAATTCAACTCATTATATTACATTTGTTAATTTACATAATTGGTTATATATTATCTTTAACATAACATAAATTTATATATGAATATATATATATATATATTATTAGATGTTGACGAACTAAAATATAATGTATATATACACCGGTTGGCCACCCCAAAGAAAATTTTCTGGTTCCGCCCCAGGCCTTGTTAATCTGGTCATTCCCAGGCAGGCCATAACAATAAGATAAGATTTAGACCATGTATAAACTTATGAATGTGTGGTGAAAAAAAAACTTATGACTAAATGGTAGATTTTTTTGTTTTACAATGAAATCTCATTATAATAAGAATAATTTCTTAATTATATGTCTAAATGAGAATTCAATCCAAATTAAAAAAAATTACTAATTATAAACTAAAAAAAACAAATAAATAAACTAATAACTAACTAAATCACATTCCGTGGGATTTAAACCCAGAATCTCATGGTTCAGACACGGTACACTCAACAGTTGAGTCGATAGCCCGAGTGCAATAAACGGTAGAAGTTAGTTTAGCTATTTAAACCATTCATATTCTTGGTTCCTTTCTTCGTGAGAAATTATTAGATGAGACCATCTCACTATGTCAGCTATGAGACCATCTACTAAAATTGTGTCACGTCAAATAAACTCCTAAAATTTAAACATAATTTTAGTTCAAGGTTAACTCCTCTTAAAATAAACAATGAGTACAGGGTGTCATTAAATTTAAGATGTGTTTATGATGAGTCAGTCCCAACTATTAATTTTTCTTTTTTTTTTTCGTAGTATATTTTTCTTTAAGCCTTGGATGCAATGAATTGAAATTTTGATTGCGATTAATTAATTCATCTGGTACATGTCAAAGAGATAGAGATTTAAAGAATAAAAGAGAATTGTATTGTCAATATAGGTTGATTGAGTACAAAATGCATGTATGACCTCTGCGTATAAGATTTGACATCCGAAATTTACTCGTCAAACGATAGATGATTTATATGTATGAAGATTTTAGAAAAGGCATGTTATTTGTTTACATTTATAAAGATTTACATGATGTATTATATATACTATGAGATTAAATTCTATTAGGATCATCTTAAAAAGGGGTGATTTTAGGATTTCACTATGATGGTGCCATCTAATCAAATTTTATCAAATTTGAATCATCATCAAATCATAATTTACACCCTAACACACCTAATTAAATTTTTATTAATTACTTAACCTCATTAAAAAAATTAATAAAATTTAACAGCTAAAGTCACGGTGCAAGTAAAAAAAAAAAGTAAGTTAAAAATAAAATTTTTTTAAAAAATTATTCAATTTTAACTAAGGTTAAGTAATTAATAAAAAGTTAATTAGGTGTGGTAGGGTGTAAATTAGGATTTGATGATGATTCAAATTTGATTAGATTTATTAGGTGACACCATTTTAGTGGAATCCTAAAACTATCACTTTTTAGGATGATCTTAATAGAATTAACACTCATATACTATATATTATTGGATGATTGGAAAGTAATTTCAAAACATATACCACCAACCAACATATCCCACCATTTTCGTATCACAAAAATTTCAAACTACATGGCCATTGTGATGACATGTAGTAGAGCGTACCCTAGTTTTAATAATGAAGCAAAGCCCTGGCGTTTTCCGCCCACCAAAGTGGTTACAAAGAAAACCTTTTCTGTTGCCTTAACTTAGTTAGCCAGATCAGGTCACATGCTGCACCAAAGACAAAGAAAAGCAAAGCCAAAATCCTTCACGTAAAGACGTGACCACACCAAAGAATAGTCCCAATACAAAGTACGCGCGCGTATTTATATATGTTAGATTTCTATTACACAAACATGTAATGTTACCAGTTAGTGTACTTAGTACTCTCCCCACTTACCAGCAGGGAGTTGGCCAAATACAAGAAATAACAATGAACAAAACCGATCGGTGTGAGAATGAAGAAAACAAAAAAAAACTGCACATTCTCCAGATAAGATATATCTTGGATTAAATCTCCATTTGTGGCAAATCCCTTTCAATCTATATCATATATAAATTACACAACTCCTAATTGTGTGGGGATTTTCATATATAACTGTATTAATCTTCTGCAATTCAAGTTTTGTTTCTGGTTCTGTTCTCGCACATGTTGTTGTTTTTGGGGCAGATTGAAAATCTGCATTCATGAAAAGATGCTATTGATGTTTGAAGAACCAAACACACACAAATCGTGGGTGGCTTGGCTTGATTTTGATAAACCAACCATACACAAACTTTTATTAAATTGAAAAACTGAACTCACAACAACAATAACAAGACAATTATTTTGATCGGAGGCTCCAACACACAAACACAATATTTTTGAGTAACCCTAACTGGGTTTTATATGGAGGCATTCTTTAATTTAGGTAAATTCCTAAGCCTCACACACAATCACTCAACACATAACTTTTGAGCTTATTGAACTTGGTTTAACTCCAACATTAATTATTGCTGCATTCTAGTAGAGTTACTTGAGGAGGAACTTCTTGTACCAGTAAGCTGAATATTTAAGATGTCTTTTTAAATTGTTGGTGTAATCAATATATGTCAAGCCAAACCTAAGGGTGTATCCAGAATTCCATTCGAAGTCGTCCATAAAGGACCACATGTAGTAACCCTTGACGTTAGCACCCTCCCTGCATGCCAAACAAATTCAATTAGCACTATATGACAATTCAATTCTGCATATTTCCGTAAGACAAAACTAATAACTTGAGGTAATAATGAGAGCACTCACTTTATTGCACTCGAAAGGGATTTTAGGTGACCGTCAAGGGCTGTAATCCTGAGGCTATCCTTGATTGCTTCTGGTACTGTCAATGAAGCATTATTTGCCTCAGCCACCCCTGGAAAAATTAATTGCAGGTGTTTTTGGTTCATTTCTCTTTCAAATCAAACATAGTAAAATTTTAATATAATTATTGATATTGATTAGCTGGCTAACCATTCTCCGTAATGTAAACAGGAGGATTGTTGTATTTTTCCTTTATGTATAGCATAAGGTCTCCCAAGCCCTTTGGATACACGTAAAGCCACCCTAAGACAGTCTGCAATAATTGTTAAAACAACGGATTAAACACAAAAGATATCTGGCCAAAAAAAACACACAAAAATTAAAAAAAATATTACAGGTGTGCCGATTGGAACTCCGTCTTTTAGAACTGCATGCAATAAAATACTAGTGTTAATAATGCAAATTTTAGATTTAAATAATAAAGAGATTATTAAAGAGGTTAAAAGGAGATTAAATTAATACCTGTGGCATTGACTCCGCTATCGGTGAAAAAGTTGGGAGGGCTATTAGATGGAGCAGCATTTTGTGCATAACCTGCGGTGTAGTAATTTACACCAAGGAAATCGACAGACCCTTTGACCAATTTTGACTCGGCTTCTGTGAAGTTAGGCAGTCTATTGCCTACCAACAATTCCATGGTCTTAGGATATCTACCAAACATTACAGGATCCACGAACCTATATAATTATATAGACCAAGAAAACAAATTAATTAATGTTCAAATTAAAGGCTATCATCATTTTCATTTCATAATAATTGCAAATTTAATTAAGGGAAATTATATATGGAAATTAGAAACAAAATTAATTCACCATCCAAATTGGAAATCTAGACCTCTGTAAGCTGCCTCGCGGTCGGATTCTGTACCATACTTGGGAACGAACCAATTAGTGTTAATAGTAATTCCAATCTTTCCCTGTTGTGATGCTTGGTACTTGTCCCTGTAGCGTTTGACTGCAGCTGCATGGGAAAGAAGCAGGTGATGGCCCATGCCATACGGTGTCGCATTGGCTCCGCCTATATCCAACCCATTTGGTATAAAGATGCCTGTAATCCACCCGTTTGGTTCGTTCATGGTCACCCAATGCTTCACTCGGTCACCGAACGCTTTGAAGCATACATCCGCGTAATCAGCAAAATCATCCCTATTTTAATTATTTTACTTAGTGACTATATACGGAGTACTAATTTATTATTTGATTCAATTATTTTATTTTAAGTAATAATTAACACTGTTTTTTTTTTTTGGGTGACTTACACAAACTTGAGACTTGAGAATCCATCATATTCATCTTCAAGAGCTTGTGGATGATCAAAATGGAGCAAAGTCACAAAAGGCGTCATACCTGCATATTAGCTCCCAAAAAAAAGTGAATGTTAGAGCAGAGTATATTAATATTAATTAAATTGTTCAAAGCAAGATTGAGAGACTGGGAAATTGACCGTTGGCAAGGAGCTCATCGATGAGATTGTTGTAAAATTGGACCCCTAATGGGTTAATTCCTCCACTGACTTTCCCCGCTGAAACATGATTAAAGAGCATTATTGAACACCATAAGTTATTCAATTTGCACCTTAATTGATTATAAATCTCAACTTATTATACTAATTAATATAAGTTTGAGCTGATTCAATATATAGAACATCTTACTTGGTACTATTCTAGGCCATGAAATGGAGAATCTGAAGGAATCCAACCCAATTTTTCTCATCAATTTTATATCCCCCTGTGCCATTATTTTATTTGTTGAACAATCTCTTTGTGAGAAAAAGAAAAAGGAAACAAGAAAATCTCTGAATCATATGAACATGTAGAAAAAGTTACTCAATATGACAATAAACCTTGTAGCGATGATAAAAGTCCACAGCTACATCTCCAGTACTTCCATTAGCAATTCTGTCTGTCACATATTTATTCCACCATTAGATATATACATAGATATATGCCGAACTAGATACATATGGTGAATACTTTAAAATGTTAATCCTGATTTGGCGTGATTAAGCTCGATCGTTTTATAATTAAAAAAATACTAGTAGTTAATATTCATTTTTTTTTGTGTGAAATTTAGTAATAAATATAACTATTTGAACATAGAAAATAACTTAATTAAAAAATAAAAAATTTAGAAATAAATTAGTATCAATTCCCTCTTATGAGGCCGGACTTGGGCTTTAAAATTCTTTTTGTTCATGGACGGACTCAAATATCGTTATCCGTAAATTACTAGTCAAAGATTCTTTGTTCGTTTTCCTTTTCCTTGTTCGTCTTGCTAGTGACCGGTGAATGTGATATATGATACCTTTAATACAGGCCCAAGCCCAAGCCACCAAGGAAAAAAAAATGATACTACTAAAATTAACTACTAATTGAATAAAACATTTTATTCCGGCAAAAAAAAAAAGAGTAAGAAGACATTTAATTCAATTTAATTTTGATAGTATAATAAGTTCACCAAAAAATTAATCGAATCTTTTAGTTACTCAACTTAAAAATTAAAAAAAAAACCATGGGAAGAGAGAAAGTTGATGATTTAATTGAAAAGAAAGGGTTACTAATTTTAATTAGAAATGAGGTCATCGGACGTTTAGCCTGATGGTAAAGTGCTAGACTTTCAGTTTCAGTGGTTAAAAATCAGAGAATGATGAGAACATTGAAAAAGGAACTACTTCATAAAACAGTAGTAGTAAAAATATTGAATATGAAGACCTGGATATTTTCTAACAAAAGCATCCCACACACTTAGTCCTTTTCCATCTTCAAGAGCTGCTCCTTCAATCTGTTTAATTAAAATCAAGAAATTTAGGATCAAAAGCATACAAATATAAGATGATCTTCGTCATCATGTGCAAAAGTACCTGGTAAGCAGCTGAGCCAGCACCAAAAATGAAGTCTGCTGGGAAACTGCTGCGGTTGAATGGCTTTGAATAAATAGGGGTTGGTTTTGCCCCTTCGGCTGCCAAAATTGCAGGAAGGGCTAGTAGGCACAAGAAGAAGATTGGACTTTGATTTGCCATTGCCTCACTCTATAGCCGGCTAAGATATTCAATCTATCGATCTTTCCCTTATTTATAAAGATAATCGAGTAAGACATCAACAATAAAAAATATATATTCCTTGGTTTTTTGTTACAGATAATAAATATATTCATTGAATTAGCATCTTGCCTAACTCCCATTTTTTGGATATAAATAACAGGAATGACCAGTCATGGAGTAAATATTTATGTGATGGGCGGACCCTGGCCCGACCATAGACACAAGAATTAAATAAAGCTTCTCCTTCATTGAGCAAAATCATTACCACAAGTATTTGATTTGCCATTGCCTCACTCAGATAATCAATCTATCGATCATTCCCTTATCAATAAAAGATACTAATCGAGTACGACATCAACAATAATAAATATAATCATTGAATTATCATCTTGCCAACTCCCAATTTTTTTTATATAAATAATAATATGCATACGTGAAATCTTGTTTTTTAGTATCAAGAATGTTATTAATAAGATTTAGTGATTAAATGAAATAGAATAGACAAACACATGAAAGTAAAACTCCATACCAAACATACCATCACCAAAGTCAAAATGTGCTATATTATATGCTAAGTTATTAGCATCACGTTTAAAATGATTAAAGCTACAACTAGTAAATAAATTAGCAAAATCAGCAATTTCTTGGAGAAGGCAGCTTCCTTGCCATGTCGATGCCGACCCTTAGCAATTTCTTTCACTACCAAGAGTGAATCACTCTCAACTTCAATACTGGAAATATTACAAAGTCTGGCAATTTGCAAGCCATGATGTATTGCCAAGACCTCTGCATGAAGCACATCATCCACATTAATTTGCTCGAAGGTTGAAAAATTATGCGGCTGTGTGAATCTCGAATTACCACGCATAATTTCGTTGACTTAGAAGAGCAATGAAACGAGGCATTAGTGTTTAATTTGAGAGTGGAATTTATGCCCTTGTTTGGTTCAAATGAAGGGGTAAGAAAGGGTGTTCTCGTTTTGTGTTTGATCGGAAAAAGGGGTTAAGAGGAGTTTTATATGTATTTTACAAATTTAACCTTATATATAAAAAATTCATATATTACAACTTTATCAGCCCGCGTTGGTGCGTCAGGCGTTCTTGGATTTTGGCTGTTATGAAATACTTACTCAATTAGGTTGTCATAAAATGTAATATTTTGAGCAGATGTTAGTGGGAGCTGAATATATGTTTGATTTGGAAAAAAGGTCTTTTACATTTGAGTAACTTCTTTTTCATAGGCATAGTTAGGTGAATTCAAGAAACATCATAAAGCAAAAGATTACAAGGTAAATTCAACACTAAATTTGATTTAGGTGAGAGTAAGAGGTAATAGATATAAAAAGAAGTAAATTGTACTTCAACTTAAAATGTAATAATATCCTCATAACTTTAATTACATTTATTCCAGCTTAAATAAAATGTACTTGAACAAAACATTAAAAGCACAAAATAATATCATCGTAACTTCAATTATGGGAAGGGGAGATTTTCAAGTTACCAAAAAGGGCTAGGGGAAAAAGGCAACTTTAAAAACTCAACAGGGGGTTTTTGGTAATCTGATAATTGGTAAAGACCAAAAAGTGTGGTTCTTAAGCCCCTAATCAATCCAAGGAAGTGAAAGTTAATCATTTGGCATGTGGCAAAAGACCAAAAGGTATTATTCCCTTGCTTCTAATCAATCCCTGATTTGGGCTTTTTAGTAATTCCATTAACTCACTCAAATAATATGTAATATATATATATATATATAATGATATAATGAACCATTAAATTCCTAATGAGGAAAAACCGATTTCATTTAAATCATACGTTGCTTGCAGATGAGTAAGATTTCCCATTAGCATTTTTCCATCATCCCAAAACCAAAAATTAATGAATAACCAAACGAATCTAAATTAGAATTAAACCCCAAATAAAATTCAAGAAAAAGAACTTCTCCAATCAGAGTATATTCGTTCTGAAACCCAACGAAATGCCACATGGTCAATTGTTCTTATTTTAAAGGGAAAAAAGCAAAGTTGTTAGTTTCATTTCGGTTCCGACAATACCCCGTCGTAACCTAAAACCGGTAATGATCACCTGATTGTTTCGTATCGGCTTAAGTACTGGCATTTTCAAGGGTAATTCGGCCCTTTCGGAGAGTTTCGGGTGGTAACAGCGAAAAGTTGAATATCGGCCGGTGTGTTCAAAACTTCGAATAGAATTCCAGTGGTTGTTTGAAAGAAAGTTTGACTTGTTTTGGTTTTACCCGAATAGTAATAAATAAATATAAAAAACAATAACAAGGTGAAATGAAAGTACTGAAAAACCGTTCTAAACATTCAATCTTATTGAGTTGTGTACAACTGAATTGGATTTGACAGTAATTTCAACTCTATGAAAAATAGTGATGGGCACCAACTGAATTGGACTTTTAGGTCTTTTGTTAAGGAGAAAAAAAAAACAAAAGGAAGACGCTAGAAGGGGTTGCTGTCTGTCGACTCCCTTCCTCTCTGCTTCTTCTCTTTATCTTCTCTCTTTCCCTATCTTCATCTCTCTCTTTTTTTTCTCTCTTCCTTCTCCCTCCATGTCCTGTTCTTCCCTCACCGGGAACCCCGTCGGTCGAGCGTTATCCGGCGATGAGAGCACGAATTAGCATCTAGGTTTTGTTTTGATGGTAGATTTCTGGGTAATTTTGTTCTTGATTTCTTTGTTTTTTTCCTTTTAATCTTCCATATATTTAGATTCTTTTCATGAGTTTATTCTTTTTTTCCTTTTTGACGGAAGGAGAGATAGGTGTAGAGGGAGAGACGAGCAGATAATGAATGTTGATTTTTTTCCACGCTGGTAATCCATACGATTTTAAGGTGGGAAATCCGTTTATTTCTAGCCAGTAAAAAATTAGATTCCGCTGCTCTCTTTTCCATTCTCATTTGCAATTTGTAGATTTTTTTAAAGTTTCTGGTCAACTTCTTACGCTCTCACTACTTCCTTGTGTTCGGCTTTGTTTGCTTTTAGGTTGGCTCTACAACAAAAATCACCTTCCTCCCTTTGTTTACTGGTATGTTGTTGTTTGGGTTGATCTCTATTGATTACTTTCACAGAATCCATTTTAATCTAATTCATATTGTTTTTAGTTTGTTTAGAAAGGTAAGATAAGTTACTGGAAATGCTATCTTGATGGTAAATTCTACTATCGGAACCCCAACTTTTGCATTGGGTTGTTGTTTTGATGTTTATTTAATTATTTCTTCTATTTTTTTATTGCAGATTATAGAACCATCGGTGTAATCACAGAGGTGCATAATTTTTTTAATCAAGCTCCTTTTTTCAATTATTAATTAATATGATATAATTGTTCTATTTTTCTGATTAGTTTTTTCAGTAGTCATCAGATGGTTCATGTTTATGGTGCAGTTTATGGTGATGCAACAATAGCAATAACTAAAATCAACTTGCTACTGCTGCATTGTCAATGTTGCTTTTGGGGAAGATGACCCTTTGCTTGCTTTCTTTTAGCAGCTTTTTCTTATTTTGAGAAGATATACAGAAAATTCAAAATTCCTTTCATTTTCTTTGTTGAAATTGTTGGCTTCTTTCTGTTTACTTTACCTTAGGAACCTTGCTATTTTTAACGATAATTTCTATGAGAGGATTCTTATATGTGATGTCCTGATATATTTAACATTGAGCATGTAGAGTTGTTCAATGAGTTTCAAGAATGGCATATGATGCAGGTAAGTCAATCTTTTGCTGGAGGTCCTGCTTTGAGTTATATCTTCTCTTAATCGGTCCTTTTTTTTTTTAATGTTTGCTTTTTCCTATTACTGTCAATTTGTAGAATTTAAGGTTAGTATTTCTTTGTTTTGGTTAACAATGGAGTTTGGAAATTTTTAAATTTCACATTCAACTTTTTTTGGGCTCTCATTTTAACTGTTGTTTACTAATTGATTCATCTTTATTTGCAGCCTTTTGATATGATTAAACCACTCTCAGTTCAGATGTTGCTCAGGTTTCTGGATTTGTCAAAACACACATTACGTTGAGGTAATTAACAAATCTCGATTACCTTACAAAAGTAGATTTCATGTTTCTTGACTTGTCACTGTTAAAACAATTGGCATTTTGCTTTGACTAATTTATCTGTTATACCTTACAAAATTAAATAGCAAGTTAGCCATCTGACTATTTTCTATTAATTTAGAAGCGAAATACTCTAAGAACTCAAATATTTAGAAAGATATATTTACAAGTCAACTGAAATGTGCTCAGTGAAAGTACTTTCGATTTTAAATATGAAAATCAAGTCTCAAAAGGGTCTTACAAATTCTCTCAGGATTTACTCTTGAAAACAAGTTTAAAAGTTGTTGAAAACTTGAACTCCCCTTGAAGGATGGAAAGTGAGCTGGACACTCAAAACATTTATATGGATACCTGGTAAGATGATAGGATTTTCTATGATGAAATTGAAAATACCCCATTTCACTACTATTGCTTTTATATCCAGTGAATATATATTGTGCATGAATGTTTAGAAGATAAGTTTGATAAAAGCTACATATTTCCAGCAAGATCTATGATTTTTTATTTCATTTCCTATTAGTCATTTCCTGAAATTTGATAACGATATGCTTGCATTTACTGGCTGCATTCATAACTTGACAACGAAAGTACATGATGAGCTATGTAGGATGTGATATGAAGTCAGCCATTAGAAGGACAAAGAGATCACCGGAAGTCGGAAGAAGAGAAGATTGCTTTGGATGGATGCAGAACCAACGCTGGTATATTGTCCATAATGGAACGATGTAAGCCTAACATAGTTACATACTATTGTTTTCAGAGCCTTTGCTAGAGCTAGAAATGTGGATCATGTTAATGCTTTGTTTGAGGATGTTGCAGAGAGTATTATTGGACCTGATATTTATACATTTAATGGTGTGATGGATGCATATGAGAAAAATGGGCTTCATGTCACCACTCAGTTAGCTTATTATTTATATTAATTTCACTTTAACAATTATGTTGCCATGGTCTATTGGTCTTGCTACTTTTAGGGTGATTTTCCTCTTTTGGTTTGAAGCTATGAGATGTGAATAAAATTTGAAAGGCAATTGTTAAAGAAAAATGACACTTCAATTGTTGTATGCAAATGCTGCATACACTGACAGCCACTCACGCGCAGCGCAAGCACGCGGGGGGCAACCTAGTAAATATAAATAGAGTAATAAAGGTGCTTTAATGGAATAGAGTCTGACATCCAACTTTTGATTTCTTTCCTATTTTTTTCTGTTTATTGAATTAAATAATAATAAATGTGGATAAATCAAAGTAATATAATATAATATAAAAAAAAACCATTCCATTTACCCATTTACGCCTTAGTATCAAAGATAAATTCATTTTTTCTTTAATTTCGTATACATTTATTTTAATATATATAATATATGTCTTTGCAAGAAAGAAGAAACTTAATAGTTTTTTTCTTTTTTTTTTACAGAAAAACAGTATCTAGAATGTTACAATGTTACATATTAGTAGAAAATATTCAATGGATTGCACATTACAAATCAGAATATTTTCCTACAATTTTAAATATATTGAAAATATTTTTATAATTTTATTGATCCAAAAAATCCGAAATGATATCTCAAAACCTCTGAAATCGGCACATCTCATGTTTTTTAAGAAATTCGAAACGCTGTCCTGTACGAAATTTACAACCTTGGAAAAAAGCCCAACAAAATGGCCAGACACCTTCTCCCTTTTAATCCTTCAAAATTAAAGTCATTCAAACTGGAAATTTTTTTTTTGAAAATTGGTTTGTTCAACCATTCAACGAACCTGGTGAAAGGAAAGGTTTTTGCCGAATTCAGTGGTGAGTTCTTCGACTTTTTTTATTGTAACATCAGAGGAATTATCCAGATTATCGACAACCACCATCTTGTAGCCGCCTAAAAGAAACTGAGGATAATTTTTTGCGATTAAAAATGGTGTTTCCAGTAATTGCCTTTGAAGTTTGATTTTGAGAAAAGAAGCATCATTTTTAAGAAGGGGAAAACATCGAACGGTCCATGGTGAAGGGATAGGGAAAGAGAAGAAAGAGGAAAGAGATGTGAAGGTGAAAACAGAGGGGAGTGATGAAAGGTTTGATTTTTAGCAAACCTAAAGATTGATCAGCACCGACAAGTTGAAAGGAAACAACATCTGAGTTGGTGAGAGGAAAAAAGAAAAGATGGGGAGAAACGTTAATTAAAAGCAATTAAGGAAAGGAACTGGGCAATTACGAAAAAGGGCAGCAGGAAAAGGAATTGGGGAAACTCATAGAGGGTCTTCTTAGTCATCTGAAAATTGAGAAAAGACCAAAAAAAAAAGAAACAGAAGGTGGCTCCACATTAATTCTCAGTTTGAGCTTTTAGTAATTTCCCTGGGTACTAAAAATAATATATATAGTATGTATATTTAATTTTTCTACACAGTTTTTATACAAAATTCAATATATTATTATAGATTTCTAACTGTAAAATAATTATATATTGAGCATTGTTACTGTTATTATCATTAGATTTATACTAAAAAATAATTAAGGTATTTTACAAATTATATTTTATTTGGTAAATGGTACATGGGATGTGTTTTTTTTTATTATATCTAAAAACACTTAAAATATAATATAATAATTTATATTTGAAATATTATTTTGGAGTTAATCTTTGTTTTATTATTACAAATAAATGGGAAAGAAATATAAATATAAATTATAAACAAAAATAATTATTATATATACTTTATCAAAGTGTAATTATTTTTATTTTTATCATTAAAATTTATTTATACTTAAAATATATAATAATGTTATATATATATTATATTAATTTATTAAGTTTTATTAAGAAGGGCAATTCCGGCTTAACAATAATAATGTGATGATAATATTGGAACCCAAATTTGGAGCGGAACCTAAGGGAGGGATCCAAATTGAAGGCTCTTGGGGAAGCAGAAATGGCACATTAGGGGTAAGAAAACTCGACTCAATCTGTTGAATTTGCAACACCAATACAGAGGTTAACTAGTATCGAAACTCAAATAGGCACTTGTTACGGTTAAACCATAACATCCACAAAGTCAGCAACAGTTTCTCTGGACAATTCAATTGTTGTGCTCTTGAAAGAAACAAGTTCCAGAAGTCATCATTGTGCTGCCATTCATTAAGAAAGGAAGGTAACCAAGAACAATGAATGGCCCAAACTGATTGACTATATGAAAAGGTAAACAAAGTATGGAACAAAGAGTCTTCCACCCCTCCACACACATCACAACAGCTATTGGCATCTATTCCTCTATGCGTAAGTTTGCCTTACCAGGTAGGGTATTCAAAACTAGTCACCATGTGAAGAATTTAACTTTCGGCTGGACTTGTGCTTACGAAATCAATCGCCACAAAGGGGGCCTCTCATGTACAAGATGTTCATCTCTACCGAAAATGCCTTGCAATGAAATAGCTTGACTTTACAGTATACATACCAGTTGTTGAATGATTCCAAATTAGTACATCATGTCGATAAGATAGAGGTAGAGGCAAACTAAATATAAATCACATCAATGGGCACAAAGACTCCTCTAGCCGATCAACATCCCACTGTGTTGAAGGAATAATATGACCAGAGACACTCAAAGGCTGTATCGAGACTCATATATTCGATGGGGGTGACAATTTGGAGGCTTATTTTATCCAATTATCCCTCTACACATTAATTGACTTGCCATAACCGTTCTTCCAACGATAGCTTTCAAGAATAACCTCTTGGCTAGCAATAAGAGAGTGCCAAACAAAAGAGGGATTCCTCTCTAAATTGGCCTTTATCAAAGTAGAATTATTAAAGTATTTGGCCTTTAATAATTTTGTTTGAGTCTATTGGTAGTTCGAATAAGTACGGATAGGGTCGAATAGGCTCGAGCTCAAGCAACAAACTGAAGCTCGGTTGAGCTCGAGCTCCAATTTTCCATCGGTTCGACTCGATTACAACCCTAGTCCCCGCCGCTGGTATTCTTTCCAAAATAGGTTCTTCAACAGCAACAACATCTCTAATACGCTTAGCCCCAAAAGAGAATTCAGCATCATCAAGAATAGGTAGCAATTGACTTCAATTAGCACCTGAAGAAGAAGACGCAATCTCCCCTCCCACACCAGAAGTCGAACGTGACTCATAACGTGCAGATTTCTTCCACTGATTGCGTTTCTTACTGCTTGTAGATATATCTATGGAATCAGGTCCAACCCTGAATGCTCAATCTTTATTTAGTTTGTTAAGAGTCTCTCCAGTTTTTCCAATTGGGCTTTCAATAGGTATAGGCTTCTCAACATTATTAGAAGTTAAATGTTGGCCCGCCAAATCATTCGATATCTTAACAACTGAATTATTAAAATCCACATCTTGATTACAAAATGACTAGAACAGTTATCAAATTAGATAAAGTTAAAGACACCTCATCACACTCCAACTGTATCGGATTATTTGGAGTAACCATCTTGTTCCTAACTACCTCCAAATTAACAGCAATTCCAGCGATTTTAGCCATCTCTTCCATCTGAGAACAGAAAACCTGCAGGGACACCTTGCCTAGTATTTCTACCAAGAAATTTACTTCGATGATGAGTGGCCGAGATCGAAAGACCATCAAACAATGCGTAATTTGATTTTGGAATTCCAGCATGTAGCCATAAGCCATATTCTCGGAAAATTTTTCGAGTGGATTTCTTCATACTGTATGCACCATCACACTCACTTACATGGTGAGACAAACAACCACAAACAAAACAAAAGTCTAGCAAACGTTCATAACGAAACATCACAACCGTAATACCAACCACTGGAAGGTTAATTCTTATCCCTCGCTTCAGAGGACGGTTCACATTAAGCGTAACCCGAACTCTTAAGCATTTTCCCCAAGCAATTTTCTCCCCACACATGTCAACCTTCTCAACGATTCCAATTACCAAACCAATACTTTCATTCATACAAGCAAGAGGCAGGCCATGTATTTGCACCCAAAACAAGCACTAGTCTAAATTAATTGCATCAGGTGAGGAAAAATCAAATTCATTTAGAACAATCAAGGAGCGAATAAAACTCCATGGTGGAAAACGAATTGTTTCTCTCCCAAATCTTGGATATGCAATCCACCAGTAAGTTTCCAAACTTTATACAAAACAGATCGAAGATATAAATTTATTTCTAAATTGATAAGAAAATCAAACATTGATAAGACCTAATTTGTTCTATATTTTCTATGCGATTTTACCTTATTTTGGTAGTAGTATGTGTCGTTTTACCTCTATATTTCTCATATTTGCTATTTTAGGCATATTTGGAGCTATGTATTAGGAAGCTGAAGATTTAGAGCCATTTTGGATCAATTTGGGAAAACTATTGATTTTGTCTAATTTCGGTCCATTAGGCCCATTAGACCTGTTTGAGTCCATGAAGCCCAAATTGCCAAGCCAGATATCTTGAAGTCTAAATCTGATATTCTTAGGCTCAATTCGTTAATATGGAAGCTCAAAGAAGGAGTTCAAGTTCAATCAACAATCATGATGCAGTAATGATTCAGCCTTGATCCAGAATTGTTAAATCATATTCAAAGGAGGACTTCACAAGAGCAACTTTGAAAAAAAATTCATAACTTTTGATCCAGAGCTCAGAAAAATGCAAATGAGATACTATTGAAAAGAGGATTCCAAGATCTACAACTTTTATGTTTACATCGAGACCTAATTCTTCGATTCCGATGGACAATTTTGCTATTAAAATTTCTGGACAGAATTGATCTTCTCCTAAACCGACTTGAAAAAATGTTTTGGACGAAAATTCAGATGCTAAAGATGATGTGGAGCATTTCTATTGGTCACGTTGGATCCTAATTAATGATGGCCCAAATTTCCATTCTTTTAATAATGAAATAATTAAAATATTATTTGGTAATTTAGAAATATATTTGAAAAAAGTCGTACAATCGAAAAACATAAAATTTCACCTTATTCATGCTTTTATATATAGTATAGATATATAATTTATGTGACAATGCATAAAAAAATTAAAATGAGAAAATGATAGTTTTAAATTTAAATATTCTAAAATATAAAAATGTTTATAAGTGTTTTTGGGTAAAAGGCCCATTAGAATTACATTTAAAATTAATTGGGCCTGAAAATTTTCAATTGGGCCGAGCCCATGTGTGTTATAAGTGTATCGGTTGTATCATGCATATCGTAAGATACGTATTGAATTGCTTGTTTATTGATAAATACACCACCAATACATGGTAAAAACATTGAATCGCTTGTTTATCGATAAATATGTCACCAATACGTGATAAAAACCGATTCTCGATATCATATCGAGTATAACACGTATACGCCTTGTTTATCGATAAATACGCCATAAAAACCGATTCTCGATATTGATAACTATGATAATAGGAATTGGTCATGGAGCAAATATTTATGTGACGGGCGGACCCTGGCCCAACCATAGACAGGAGAAATGAAATAAAGCTTTTCCTTCATTGAGCAAATTAAATCATCACTACAAGTTTCCCATCCTTAACAGTTAACTCCTGACTGTTAATTGATACCAAAGCCAAGGAGAGCCCATGTTGACTTTAGATAAAGGTAGCTAAACTAATCTTGTCACCAAATTTTCACAAAACGAGTATAGGAGACATTAATAACTTAAATCATGAAAAACCATCTGTGTTCCATAATGAATCACTATGAAGTTTTATAAAACTATATTACTTGAGTTCTTAAGACAAAAGAATCTATATCATGGGCGGAACAGATGAAGAAGGACCTATTTCGGATGCATTTGGGATTGGGGTTGAAGGTGAGGTTTCTGGTTTAGTTTCAGAGGATGATTGGTTTGATCTTCGAATTTCCTCCACCACTTTGACTAGATCAGACATTTTCGGTCTCTGCTCCGGCATCCTCACCACACAACTCATTCCAATTTGCAGCATCTCCACCATTTCCTCCTCTATATTGGAGTACCGTAAAAGTTCTACATCAAATACTTCTGCAGTCCACTCTTCCCTAACTACAGAATGCACCCACCTCACCAAGTGAACAATCTCCTCGCCACCTGTTGCATGAATTGGTGATTTTCCAGTTAACAGCTCAAGTAACAAGACCCCGAAACTGTATACATCAGATGCTTGAGTTGCTTTCCTAGTGTCTGTTACTTCTGGTGCACGATAACCTGCAGCTCGCAATATGGACTGAGGCATTGGGCTCATCACTGCTGCCAAACCAATATCCGAGACACAACCATATCCTTCAGAGTTAAGGAAGATGTTGGAGGCTTTAATATTTCCATGAACAAGTTTCCCACTGCTTTGCGAGTGGATATGAGCAATGCCTCTTGCAGCACCAATTGCAATTCTAACTCTAGTTTCCCAATCCAGGGGTGTTCTGCCTTCACCTCTTTTACCTGAAAAAATAGAGATGTATCAAGACACAAAGTTCACATCTTTGACTTAACTGCAACTAAGTGGCTTCTTTGAGAAAATAACAAACATTTATGTTCTTTTAGGATTGACAAATAAATTATATTTAACAAAATGGATTTGATCTGTGAAGTTAAAACGAAGAGACTTAAGTGTTATCTAATGCAATCATGACTACTTACTCTGCAGCTGAAATGTAAATAAGAAATACATTATGTACCCTCACTATTCTGATATTTTTCTCTACATATCTCCCTTCTTTTATGGCTTGCTATCTCTAAATGCCATTTCTGAATTACATACTCTTACATCATAGAAGCAGATAGCAAGCCTTTTCCTTTTCCCTCCATAATGGTTTTATGCTCTTTTACTCAAATAAGATTATACTAAAGAGGAAACACCCTTAGAATTCATAAATTTTCTAAAACATAGGAGAAGAGGCTGAGGTGGTGCATAGGAGAAAATTGAGACACTGACTAATTTTAGAAATTAACAGCCAGCAACATATTTGATGTTTTTGAGATAACCAAATAAAAACTAAGTTAAAGATTGAAGTCAAGAACCATGAACTTACCATGTAGCAGAGCGGACACACTTCCGTGGTCATAGTAATCATGGACCACAAGCTTCTCATCCTTCGAATAATAATATGCCCTAAGTGCGGACACATTTTCATGCCTGATATGGCCAACCACCTCCATCTGTTGCTCAAAATCCCGTTTCGGGGAGATTACCTCTTTCAACCTCTTGACTGCCACTGTGGTTGCATCCTCCAAGGCTGCTTTGTATGTTACTCCAAATGTACCCTTCCCGAGCACCTCTGCAGATGCTCTCAACAAGTCCTCCAAGTCGAATGCAAGATTACAACCCTCGAAGAAGACAAGCCTATTCTTCTTATCTGCATGATTCTCAGAAGCCATTTTCTTCGAAGAGGATTCTTTCTTTTGAGACTTTGCTGGAAGTCCTTGTTCCTTTTGTCTCCTAGAGTAACAACAGATCATGAAAAGGGCACCTAGCACAAACAGCAGTACACAGCCACCAATTATAATCCCCAAGAGTGCAGGTTCACCAAGTTTCTTGACCTTCTTTGATGGTTGAGCATGAGGAGGCTCTCCTGGGAGAGCAGGAGGAAGGGCAATATCCGATGAAAGATTATTACCAGAGAATGCCCAACTCGGAAATCTTTCAAGAGACTTAGGAACAATTCCTGTAAGATTATTGTTTGCCAAATCAAGCTCTTGCAAACTAGGAATATTGAGATCAGGAATATCGCCTGAAAGTGAGTTATTAGAAAGATTGAAAGCTGTGAGGTGAGTCAACTTTGATACTGAAGGAGGAATGCTTCCATTGAAGCCATTGTTTGAAAGATCAAGGATTGTAAGATTGTTCCAGACAGAGAAATCAGGCAATGGCCCGGAAAAATAATTGGACTGAAGATAAAGAATGGTCAAGTTCTGGAGTTGAGCAAAATCAGAAGGGAATGAACCCGAAATGCCATTGGACCTAAGACTCAAGACCTGAACAGCTGATAAACGACTGAGAGTGTTGGGTGGAATAGGGCCACGGATCCCCATTGCGGGCAAATGCAGGGCTATAACTCTTGAATGATCACTGTCACATACCACTCCTATCCAGCTGTTGCAGACAGAGATTTCCTCCCTCCAGTTGAGAGCGTGTGAATGATGAAGTTGTCCAAGGAAATCTAGTAATGCTTGTTTATCTTCAACAGGGTCAGCCAGGATAGGTGAGAAAATTGCCCCCAGCAAGAAAAAAATGAACAAGAGGTTCATTTTCTCCATCTGACCTCAAAATCCAAAACAATTCAAATCAAAAGGGTATTGAGAGGGAAGCTTTTCTGCAAATTATGGCCACATCTACATGAAAATTTGAATGACAAAGCAAAAGAAAGCAGAGTGAGAAACGCAATCATTAAAGAATCTGTTACTGAGCTTTAATCGATGGTTACTTAACGACAGAAACGTTGGTTAAAAACTTCTACTATTAAAAAATATATAAACCTAAATAACATGATTTTAGGCGGAAATTTGTCAAAAGCAGCAGTTTTAGGTGCGTTAGGTTCTGTCATTTGTTGACTTTTCTTTTTCCAACTTTCTCTGTTTGGTCACTGAGTAAAATGATTAAAACACTACCAAGAAATGGAATCTGCAATCCAGATATGGCAAATTTCATGTTTTGAATGAAAACCCAATTAGCTTACTATTCTATTCAAACTGGTATTAAGCACCCAAGGACAGCTAACTTGATTCAGTTGAAGTTTCCATATTCTCAAGATGCAAATTTCATTGCCATTTTAGATTTTAGATTTAGTCATTTACTATGACTGATTGACTGGTCAAAACCCATAACAACATTGAAAAATTTTCTCAACCATGTTTCTCCTCATTTTCTCGCCTACCAAACATTACAGAGTACAGACAAAAATTCAAACACCAAAATTAAAAAAACAAAAGAAACAAGAACAGAAGAGTTCTTAATTAGCAAATAAACTTACTTGCAGTTGCAGAGAGTAAACCCAGAGGCCAGATCAAATGAAACTCTGCAACGATCCAGAAATGACGATGATCAAATACAAGAACTGGGTGTTCCCAAGATGATTGAAAAAAGAAGCAAAAGGAGAATCAGAGGCACATTCTTCAAGAATCAGACAAGAGTTACGGGCTTAGCCAAAGATCATGATGGCAATGATAATGATGATGATGGATTTATGAGCTGTTCTTGCTTGAGAGAACAGCATCACATGCAAGCAAAAGAAACAACAAAAGAAAACTAATCTTTCCACTATTAGATAATCATTTGAGAGTAGAAAAAAGAAAAAAAAATCTCCACACAGTTGTATATTTTATACCGCAGGAGTAGGAAAAGCCATGTGGAGACAAACAAAGAGTAGGAAACGGATTCAGAATTAGAAGCTTTTCAATTAAAATAATTGATTTAAGAAGTAAGAGAAGTTGTGGGGTATATTAATGTACTGTACGTACCATATCACCATGCATGGATTTCTTGAACTTCTTCCGCCATTGATGATTGCTAGTACTAAATTGATAGTAGCGGTTTGGGGGAACTGGGAAGATAAAGGGAAAATTAATTAAGAATTTACTTCGTTAAAAAAGAGAAAGTAATTGGAGGGTGATTTAATTGGAGGGGCGGTGAAGAGGTGATCAGATATGATGTAAGGTTATGTCGTTTTAAAATCAAAAGGAAATTTCAACCAGAAAAAAGTCCAAAGGAAATTTACAAAAATTCATGATTACATCTCTGATTTCTGCAAAATGAAAAATGAAGCAGACCAAAATATATATTATACTATTACCTAGTAGGATGCTCCAATTCCAACTGCTATTCGCCGTCGCTGTCTTGCACGCGCAATATTATAGATCAATCTTAGAAAATGAAATATATACCTATTGAAGAATATGTTTTTATATGCGGATTATTATTACGGAATTATAGACTTTCACATCATATTAGACAATTTTATATTGCCATGAACACAATGCCCTAATTCTCGTAAATAGATTGTTAGGAAATAAATCAAGAGAATTAATGGGAGAGAATCAATGAGAATTAAGTCATCATAAGAAATTATTTTGATATATCTTTACTTTGGAAATTACTTTGAAACTTCCTTCAAAGATTATTTTCCTTACAATAATACTTGGCTCCCAAGTTAAGTTAATTTGATCATTCACAACCATCAAATTTTTTTTAGATAAAATCTTGATTGAAATTCATTAAACTTGCAAATCCGGGTTACAAACATAAGGGTAAATCCTCCGTATTGCACATATGGTTAGCAAAACTTAGAAGCAAACTTTGCTATTATATGGGTAAAAAATTAGCATCTCTCTTTACATGTCTAAACGATACACACTCAAAAGAAGTGACTAAATCCCAAATTATATTCTCATCTCCCTTTTTCGGTAATGAAATATTTTTTTGATTTTTTTTAATTTGTTATTGGTTTCTCCTCATGTTATGTTATTATGAGTTTTATAAATAAAATATATTAAGATAGTCTTGTAATCCCAATCTCTTTGAAAAATTAATCAAAAAAGTTTATTTCTCAAAAGATAATCTTGTATATAAGAATTATTTGTTTCAATTAATATGGAATTGTCCCAACCAATGGAATCGAATCTTGTTAAATTTCACTTAGAAAAAAACATTTTCAAAACACAATTGTTTTATTCATTCATAAGATTCAAATCTAATATACTATCTTGTAAAATGTTATCCCTTTGTTCTTAAATAATTGCTCACTCTTGGTCAAATATTTCATCTTTGACCATTATTTAAAAGAAAATTATGTAGAATTAAAATTTTAAAAATAAAATATGCATTGAAAAATTTACGTCTCAAGGTTTATGATTATTATTTTATTTTGTTTTATATAGTATTTTCTTTTTTTTTGGCCCTCTTTTCTATATTTTCTTTAGAAAATGGTCAAAATGAAGTTATTATTAGGAGAGGAACCGGGTCCTGTTTGCTTCAGTAAGACCCACCGAGCAGTCCATATACATGTTATACACCAACCTGAGGCCAAAAGTCTAAATTAATGGTTTTTTTTATCCTTCATGTATATAAGCTACTCTAACAACTCATCTATTCATGATGTGAGATGTTTTGCTCACATGTAAATCCTTAACAATTATTGGACTAAACATGGATAATTAAATATGAATAAAGAGAGTATTTTCTTCCGTTTAACTCAACAATGATAAAATGTAATTGGTCCAAATCCAACTCTTATATATGTAAACATATTTTTTCTCAGTCCATGCCTCTCAACCTTGAAGATTAGTTGATAATTTACATGATAATACTATTTTATCACACAAATCACAATTTGCGATTAACGAGGACAATCAAGTAGGGTCACGTCAAAACACTATCATTCTTTCATGGAGAAACAAGATGGTACGGAATTGTTTTGTGGAAAATTATATAAGTGAAGATGAAAATTATCTACAAAAAATTGTCATAAAATTTGCCCCATATATAGGTACTTTTCTAAATTCATTAGTGAAAGGATGAGCATGAAATGTACTATATAGTACTTAATTATTGACATATAATATGATATACTATATATTAATTCCATATAAATTTGCATTGAATATTTGAATTAGTACGAACTGTTGAGACTTGAGAATGAATTGAAAAAGAGAAGTAGAACAGTTCTAGTTTAAATTTTAAGAAATTATTTATTATAGTAGTGGAAGAAGTTGGGGTTTATAGAAAACGCATGCACCGGTGACCTAACAAAGTTGAATTAATATTAATATATAATATAATATATATATATATATATTGTATACAAATACAATAGTAATACATGGAGAAGATGTGAGACAAGGACGTTAGCTCCACGCTCGAGATTATAGACGTTGACTTGAGATTCGGAGGCGGGAGGTGAGGTGAGCTACCAGTAATTAAAGACAAAGAAAGCGGGAACGGTAACCATTTTAAAGACCCGCCGAAGCCCAATCAGCGCCCATGGTGGCACAGCCGACTCCACCCACCCCTGCACGTGACGTTACCCATCCCAATAACTTACTAGTTACTATTCTATAATAACGGCAAAATATTCATTTTGGGGCCAAACGTTTGCCACGATGCTCGATTTGGGGCCAAACGTTTCAATTTGAACAAAAAAGGGCCAAACAATTTCGGACCTGCTCAATGTGGGGCTTTTTCTGACGGTGCTGGGCAAGTGACATACACGCGCCGTTAAACCCATTTTCTAGTCCACGTGGATTAATTTGGTTGATTCAATTTTGAATTTAATTTCTGAAATTAAAAAGCAAATAAAATAAAAAAAAATTAACTTTCCGCAAATCTTGCCGGCCTTCCCTGCTTCTTCTTCTTCTTCTTCATCTGTCAGTGCCTGCAACTCCAGCTTTCACACCCAAGTTTAAAAGCTTTGAAATCAAAGCTATCAAAGAGAAAACAAAAGAAATCAAAACCCCATCTCCTTCATCTTCTTGTTCATCTGTCGATGAAGTTACCAAGTATGGCCCAATTAGCTGAATCCGAAATCGAAAATTTTTTTCCTCAAAAGTTAATCCCTCGAAATTTTCCTTTACAAATTGCAGCAAAACTGCTGCAAAGATTGCGTTAGCAAGGATAAATCTACTGAGAAACAAGAGACATGCGGTGGTGAAGTGGATGAGGCGCGACATTATCTTACTCCTTGTTGCGCCAAAAATCTCTTGCTAGAGTTTTCGCGGAGAATTCTTTATGACAGCGTAAGGACGTGCCAGTCAATTTGCTGAAATTGACAAAGAGGTTGTAAAAACTGGATCTGGTGCACGGAGCAGCAGATTAAAAGATCAGAGCAATTTGTGGGGACTGGATCAAAGTCACACCGGAGCATTTAAATCATTGGATCCACAAACAATTGTTCTTCATAACTGGGCCTTCCTCTAACTGGATCAGATCTGGGAGATCTGCTTTGATTGCAATTGAAATTGAAAAGAAAATAACAAACTGATCTGTTATTTCTGAGAGAGAAACACGTGTACAGTGTTTTTATGTCTGGAGACAAGATTGAAACAAGAGAAAAACACTAAAAGAGTGTTTGAATGTCCTGAGACAAGATCTAAACAAGGAAAATATGAAGAACGAGTAAGAACTCGTGATGGACAAGAAGAAAAATGGCGCAGAGCCAGAGAGAAAATAAGCACGGAGCTTGTTTTTTGCGCGGAGCAAGTTTGTAGCTTCAGGAGCTGAATTTGAGATGAGTGATATCTGCTGAAACCTGAGAATGACCTCCCTTTATATAGGGGACGGTTTGGGCTTGAGCATTTAATGGCTTGCCTTGCTGAGAAAGGCAAAATCCTCCTCCTATGCAGATGACAGCTTCCAGGAAGGTGCAGTGAAGCTTCTTTTTTCTTCTGATTGCTTCCAACTACTAGGGAGAGGGGAAAATAGATGTCAGGGCGCCACACTGCTTGGATGGGAGATGGAAATCTTCCTCCTGGGTAGTTGATGATAATTCTTTCCTTCTTCCTATCACACTGCAGCAAGCCTTCGTTGCTTCTTTTGTATTGAATTTAGCTATTCTAACTAAGTAGTGGCCTCCTGACATCATGATTTGGACTTTGAACACCAAGGCCACGAAATTACTCATACTTAGCCATATTTAGCTCTTCAAATCATGAAAATAATAATTAATTAAGAAAATGGCTTAAACCGGGGTGAGAAAGCCACATGTCCTTAACTGAAAAGAATGCAAAAGTTGCAAACGATCTCAGAATAAGCCAAAATTTCACCAGTAGGCTTAGATTATTTCCATAAGACTATGGAAAAAATTTCAAGTGATTTTGAGCTCTCTACCATGGTGAACTTGGTTTCACTCCCCAAAACGTCCTTAACTGAAAACCGGGCATAAGTTTTTACTCCGATGTCAGAATAAGGTGAAATTTTACCAAGATGATCTACATAGCTCAAGGATCATCAAGGTATGCTCTTTGGTTGAAATCGCAGCCTCTACCCTCTACAATTGGTCAATTTTACTATTTTGTCCTTAATTGAACAAAATACAAGTTGCAGTTTCGTCTCCCGGGGAGGGGAGGAGGCTAGGCGATTACTCTTACTATGGTTGGTCGACTATATGGAGGAGGTGTGAGGTTGAAAATCTCATGCCTCTCTCACGTGCGTAGATGTTTCTCTTGCTGACAAACTTTAGCTCTCTGCCTCCTTCCTGCAAGAAGAGAAAAATATCTCTCTGCAGGGCAGAGGGCGGCCTCTCCTCTGACTGGGAGACGACTTGGGCCTTGCTATGTATGTCCATGAGGTATTTTTCATCTCATGGGCAGATGACAAGCAATTTTTCCTCTTTTACCTGTTTGCCTCCCTAGCAGGCAGCAATATCAAAGGAAACTGCTTCCGATTGACTTTCTTTGCCACTCACCTATTTTCGGGCGGCATATATGGAAATAATAATAATAATTTCAAAATTATTATTATTTATTAATAATTTCGGCCTTAATTAATTAATTACAAGAATTTCCTAATTCAATTAGAATCAGGGTGGTGCAGAAACTAAGTTTCTTCAGGATTTGTAATCAAATCTTGACCACTCATCTTGATATAAATCATGTGAAAACCAATTTACCCTCAATTGTAAATTGAGGTATAAACAATACCCCCCCCCCCCAAGCTTAAGTCCTTGAATTAAAAAGGAAAGGATTTGAGCTTGTATATAAGGAAATTGGTCTTAGCCGAAATTCCTCCTCTTATTTTCCTTAGCCAACGTCGACTCCTTCTTGGTACCATGCTTAGCTAAAAATTTCAACAACTTTTCAAGCTTCAATGGCTTCCAAGAATCAAGGTTTCAACAACAAAAATCATCACCAAAAATCATCACTCATGCCAAGTAATTCAAGCCGCGGCTCCTTGTTCTTGGAGGCTTCCAAAATCATTGGCAAGGATCATGTAGATGTGACTTTGATGATAATTATGTGGTGTTATAGCTGCTGGAATTTAGAGGATTAATTTGAATTAAGATCCAAATTAATTTAGTGAAGAAATTGGCAAAAAATCCTAGCAAAAATTATGTAATTTTTCGGCATAGGATTAAATTTTTGCCATAGATCTTTTAATCAACATGTTGCTACATATAATCATATATTATATGGCATGAAATCATGTTGATTTGAAGAATTTAGGGACTAGGGTTCATCGATTAGGGTTAGAAACCCTAATTTGCAATATTCGGCCTTAATTGGCCAAAAAATTTAAGTTAAATTCGGCCTAGATCTTTAATCTAGCCAAAATTGATTAGGATAAGATGTTTTCCTCATGTAATTAAGTTAGATTTCATGAGCATGAAAACCTAATTTGATGAGGAAAGAAAGCCCTAGCAAGCCGCGGCCTCAATTTGCAAAAATTGCAATTTTGGGCGGCTTGCAATCAGGTTCCTAGGGTTTTCGGCCTATTTAATTGATTTAGGCCAAAAATTAATTTTAATTTCTTAAATTATTAACATAATTAATTTTGGCAGCCATAAATTAATATTTTTGCCAAAATAAAAATTATGAAATAATTTTAAGGTGGTAAAATATAATTTCACCAACTTATAGTACTTCAAATTAACAATTTCTTGCTATTTTTTTTTTATATAGGCAGCATTTGCTATTGGGGCGGCTTTGTCCACTAAGCTTTGTATGAACTTGGTGAGGACAATGTCCTTAACACCATTCTTCTTGCCCCCCGGGCATTGCTTGCCATCTCCTGGGTACATCCAAAGTTTCTCTGCCTTGACTTTCCTTCGTGATTTTCGGACCAGATTTTATCTTGGTTAACAAAGCATCAAGTCGGCTGAGCACCTCATCCACACTTGTTGTATCTTTTTTTATTTCAAGAGAGTCTTCAATCCCTTTGGAGCTGGTGACTTCTATGGAGTCGTCAACTTCCTCAAAGTCAGAGTGGTCAGAAAGTTGCCCCCCGACCACTTTGTTCTCATTAAGTTGATCTTCACCATGTTCGGTGCAGTCATCACTTATGGTACATTCAATGGTGACATCATCTTCCTCAATGGTTTTGGCGCCATCTTCACTGCCCCCTGAGCGCTCGTCATCTTCTTGAGACAGTTGACCTGTGCTATCTCCTTCACCACTTCCCATACTTATGTCGTCATCAGTAATGTGAGTGGTGTTACTAGTAGAAGTGGCCTTATCACTAGATGGACTAGTGGCACCAACATCTACTTTGACTGGAGTGGGCTCATAATCACCATCATCCATATCGGAAGTGGTAGAGCCAGCAGTAAAATTTCTTGCTTTGGCTCTTTTACGAAGTTCTCGCCTTCTCCAAGTCTTCTTATTTTGCTGAGTATGTTGGCTAAAGATTTTGGGATGTTCAACCCTTCGCCAAACACCACTTTGAACCTTTGAAGTTGACTGGACCATCTTTGGTTGTGCATGAGAAGTTGGAGTTTGCTTTAATTGCACCCTTCTAAATGAAGATGGAGCAGATGAGTAGGTGGGTGGCGTCACCTTTAGAGTGGATGGCGCCACCTGCTTCTTTGTTCTAGGTGGAGATAACTCCAACTTTCTTCTAGAAATCTTGTGTTTCAATGCCACTGACCTTGGAGTTAATGGTTGAGCAAGTTGATAATCCAAGGGTTTTTGCACCATGGTCACACCTTTTGCCTTTCCGTGAGTAGACAAGTGACCATTCTTTCGAAAGTTAGCCATCACCTTGTCAACAACTTCTTCTACAAGAGGTGAGACTTGGGTGGCCACTTGGTGTGGATGGAGTATGACAACTTATGTGGATGTAACTCAGGTAGTGTGACCAAGGGTGGCGGCACTTGCTGCTGTATTTGCCCCCTGAGTGTTGTTTCTATTACAGAGATGGCTTCTTGCACTTGCTTGAAGCCATTCTCATTCTTGGTTATTTGTTCCTGGATCATCTCTTGGATTATAGCTTTCATCTTGTTCATCACCTCTTCTAAGGCGTTAGCAAGATCATCAGGAGTTATGGTGGAGGTGACGCCTCCTAGGAGGTAGGAGGCATCTCCCTCTTTGTTGCTTTCTGCGCCACTCTCATGTCCATGTAAGGACATGTGGTGCAGAAAATCCTGCTTTTCCTTTGCATCCCCACTGGTTAGTTGTCCATCTTTTGGAAGATTAAATGCAACCATGTGTATAGGAGTTGGGAAATGATCCTTGTTGACTCCCATGTCCTTCTTGAGAGGCTCAGGGAACTTTAGTATTCCCCTTTCTATCTTCTCTTGTACTATGTCCTTGAACACAATACAATTGTTGGTTGGATGCCTCCAGGAGTCATGGTACTTGCAGTACTCTCTCCCTTTGATGTCCTCAGGTGAAGGAAGGACATGTCCAGGTGGTAGCTTGATCATACCAGACTTATGTAGAAAGTCAAAGACTTCATTTGTTTTTGAGGAGTCAAATGAATAAATCTTGCTTCCACCATAAGGTTTCTCCTCTGCTTGTCTCTGGTACATAGCAGCAAACCTTTCCTGGGTCTGAGGGTGTCTCACTCCTGCCTTTATCAGACATGGACACTCAATAGGCCAATCAGCTTTAACCTCAGCTATTCCAAGTTCAAAATTTGGCTCTTGATAGTAAGTGCCATAAGATGAACTTCTTTCATTCTCCTCTCGTAGGAGAGTCTCATATCTTGTCACCTTGGTTGACATCTCGAAGAAGTCTCTAAAGTCAACTCCTTCAAACTTCTTTCGAAGCTCTATGTCAAGTCCATTTTGAGCTAGGCGCACGAACTCTACCTCCTGGAGAGGTGTGCGGCACCTGTTCCTTAGCTCCTTGAAGTGAGCTAAGTACTCCTCAGCTGATTCCCCTTTCCTCTGGTAGAGGCGTGACAAGTCAGCCATGGAGACCTCAGGTTTAGTTCTATAGAACTGTGTGTGAAACAACCTTTCCATCTCCTCCCAACTTCTCACTGAGTTGGGTGGTAGGTTGATGTACCAAGTAAAAGCTGCACATGTGACAGAGTTAGGAAACAGGCAAAGCTTGTGGTAGCCAGAGTTGGCTTCTCCACACTGTACAGTGAAGCGAGGAATGTGTCCCAGAGTTGTCTGCTCACTATAGGTGCCAGAGAAGCTTGTGAAGTCAGGTACCTTGTATCCACGAGGTAAAGGATAGATCCTATCATACTCCTCAGGATAAGGTTTCTGGAAAGATGGCCTGCCTACTCTCCTGTAGGCTGGGCCAATCATGTCTTCAATCATCTCATTGATGTGGTTTGATTGACTGGACCGTGTGCATCAACACCTTGAGGTGGATGGCGTGGAGCAGGATGGCGTTGATGACCATTCCTTGCACCATTGACATTACCATTCCTCACATGAGGTGGTACATAGGCTATAGCTCGAGGACCAACTGGGTTGACTTCCTCTTCCACGTTGTCAGGTGCGTGATCTACTGCCTGTTGGTGTCCAGGGATGAGATCAGCTTCATTCTCACCCCTTGTTGCTCCCTCCCTAGGAGGTGGTAGGTTGTTGTTACCAACCACTTCCACCTGGGGTGGAACTCTAACCTGATTGGCACCATGTGGCGCCACATGTGGAGGGATAAGTGCAGGTTGGACAGCTCCTTGAGGAGGAGGAGGTGGAGGTGGAACTTGTTGGTTGTTCACCTCATTGTTGATCACCTGCTGAGGAGGTGGTGCAGGTAGGGCGCTAGGCAGCTGTTGGTTTTGCCCCCCGAGTCCAACTTCCATCTTATTGATGAGTTGTTGGATGTTCTCTTGGGAGTCGACTCTTTGTTGAGCCAACTGTTGCACTATGAGATCTTGAGAGGTGTTTAACTTTTCAAGAGATTGAGCAATGGCTTCGAGAGCTTGCCACATCTTAGCATCTATCTGCTTAGGAGGAGAGTCCTCTTCCTCCTTGCCAGTAGAGCCGTGTGGGCTTTGGCTTGAGGAGTCTTGAGGCCTCTTATCTCCATTCTTAGGTGGCAGTGCTGTGTTGTGTAGAAAAGAAAAAAAAACTTAAAGTAAATAAACGAAAAAAAGTAAAGAAATTATACCCTGGAGGCGTTGAAGGAGGAGAGATCTGTTATCTTGTCCTGCTTCAAGTGTCAAGGGAAGTGAGTTGGTGTGGACCTTTGAGTGAGGCGGATACCTTGCTGAGAGACTAGGAGCCGGAAAGCCGGGGATCGCCGGCTATGCAGAGAGACAGAGAGAGGGGAGGGCGCCAGAGAGGGAAGACAAACTGTTTGTTGTGTCCCACTAGGCGTGCCAAAAATAGATGTTGGTGCGACCGTAGTGGGGCAGTCCAACGTAGCATGGAAAATTGAGAAGAGAGTCGGGGATCGCCGACTTTGAGAGAGAGAAAGCTTATTGGAGGCGCCGAGTTGAGGCAAAAAGTGATGTCCCACCGGGCGTGCCAAAAAGAGATGTTGCGCCAAAAATCTCTTGCTATATGCTCTTTGGTTGAAATCGCAGCCTCTAGCCTCTGCAATTGGTCAATTTTACTATTTTGTCCTTAATTGAACAAAATACAAGTTGCAGTTTCGTCTCCCGGGGAGGGGAGTAGGCTAGGCGATTACTCTACTATGGTTGGTCGACTATATGGAGGAGGTGTGAGGTTGAAAATCTCATGCCTCTCTCACGTGCGTAGATGTTTCTCTTGCTGACAAACTTTAGCTCTCTGCCTCCTTCCTGCAAGAAGAGAAAAATATCTCTCTACAGGGCAGAGGGCGGCCTCTCCTTTGACTGGGAGACGACTTGGGCCTTGCTATGTATGTCCATGAGGTATTTTTCATCTCATGGGCAGATGACAAGTCAATTTTTCCTCTTTTACTTGTTTGCCTCCCTAGCAGGCAGCAATATCAAATGGAAACTGCTTCCGATTGTCTTTCTCTGCCACTCACCCATCTTTAGGCGGCATATATGGAAATAATAATAATAATTTCGAAATTATTATTATTTATTAATAATTTCGGCCTTAATTAATTAATTACAAGAATTTCCTAATTCAATTAGAATCAGGGTGGTGCAGAAGCTAAGTTTCTTCAGGATTTGTAATCAAATCTTGACCACTCATCTTGTTGTAAATCATGTGAAGACCAATTTACCCTCAATTGTAAATTGAGGTATAAACAATGCCCCCCCAAGCTTAAGTCCTTGAATTAAAAAGGAAAGGATTTGAGCTTGTATATAAGGAAATTGGTTTTAGCCGAAATTTCTCCTCTTATTTTCCTTAGCCAACGTCGACCCCTCCTCTTGGTACCATAGTTAGCCAAAAAATTTCAGCAAGTTTTCAAGCTTCAATGGCTTCCAAGAGTCAAGATCTCAACAACAAAAACTCATCAAGG
>AWUE01011991.1:0-18877 GCA_001974825.2 Corchorus olitorius | reverse complement strand
AACAAAATACAAGTTGCAGTTTCGTCTCCCGGGGAGGGGAGTAGGCTAGGCGATTACTCTACTATGGTTGGTCGACTATATGGAGGAGGTGTGAGGTTGAAAATCTCATGCCTCTCTCACGTGCGTAGATGTTTCTCTTGCTGACAAACTTTAGCTCTCTGCCTCCTTCCTGCAAGAAGAGAAAAATATCTCTCTACAGGGCAGAGGGCGGCCTCTCCTTTGACTGGGAGACGACTTGGGCCTCGCTATGTATGTCCATGAGGTATTTTTCATCTCATGGGCAGATGACAAGCAATTTTTCCTCTTTTACCTGTTTGCCTCCCTAGCAGGCAGCAATATCAAAGGAAACTGCTTCCGATTGACTTTCTTTGCCACTCACCTATTTTTTGGCGGCATATATGGAAATAATAATAATAATTTCAAAATTATTATTATTTGTTAATAATTTCGGCCTTAATTAATTAATTACAAGAATTTCCTAATTCAATTAGAATCAGGGTGGTGCAGAAACTAAGTTTCTTCAGGATTTGTAATCAAATCTTGACCACTCATCTTGATATAAATCATGTGAAGACCAATTTACCCTCAATTGTAAATTGAGGTATAAACACTCTTTCAGTCTGGTCAAGATGCCACGACTCGTATTCGGGTATTCGTTATGTTATACTTCCATTATTATTGTTAGATGAATTCCAATTTTGGGTATTATCCGCGTCCTTCTGATTCCGGGTATTATTCCAATTTTACATCATGATTCCTAACATTGAATTTTGCAGGGAATGCCTGCTGATCTAAAAGAAGGAATTGCTAGTCTAATTTTTGCGTGCCCAAGGTGTTCAAAAATTCCAAAACTAGAAGCAATTAGAGATATCTTTGAGAAGAAATATGGAAAAGATTTTGTTGCAGCAGGTATGCCTCCAGAAGAGTTTATAGTTTGATTCTCTTTCTCCTCCTTGTTGTGGTGGTGTTGCTTGTGTTTCAGGTGTGGCGAGTTCAGCTGGTTTAGGTTTCGTCATTATTGGCCTGCAAAACCTTTCTAGCGTTTTAGCCTTCTTTCTTACATCAGCCGACAACAGAACAGGAGTGGCATACTTGGGAAGTTGATCATGTTGCTATTTTTTCTCTCTTAGCCAGGCCTCAGCCTCCACACACTCATTTAAGACCTTTTGTTTTTCAACAAGTTCTATGTGATGTGGGTTTTTTTTTTTTTCAGTTCTAAAGAGGAAGAGACTGAGATCAAATTTCCACAGCCTCTGCTAAGAACCCATCAATGCCCTCCAATAAGTATTTCTCTCTTTTCTGGTACTGGGAGAAAGAAAGCCATTGTTGAAGAAGAAGACATGATGTTTTAAAGTAAAGAAGAGAAATTGCGCACTTAGGTTTGATTCGATTTTGTGTATCGAAGAAGAAGAAGAAAATGGCAGAAGAATATGATAGGTGGGAGAAGACACTTTTGGGTTTTGATTTTAGGTTTTGATTTTGGATTTGGATTTTGGTTTTGGGTTTTGATTTTCGGTTTCAATTTTGGGTTTGAAAGGATAAGGGTTTTTTTTTAATTTAAGTAAGTAATTTACTTTTTTTTTCTTTTATTTTAAAAACATTAAAATTAAAATTTCAAAATTTTCATGTCATAATGCCACGTGTAATACTCAATTGCCTTTAACAGTGCGTGTATGTCACTTGCCCAACACTGTCAAAAAAAGCCCCATATTGAGCAGGTCCGAAAATGTTTGGCCCTTTTTTGTTCAAATTGAAACGTTTAGCCCCAAATCGAGCATCTCGGCAAACGTTTGGCCCCAAAATGAGCATTTTGCCCTATAATAACTAATTGGGTCCAGCTAACTGGTGCACCCATGCATTAATTAGACACAAAATCCAAGAGAATAAATCTTATTAATGTATTAAAAAAGTCTAATAATTGCATAAAAAGTGGGTATAGAATTCCTAAATAATAATTGTTCATAAAAGAGAGAATTTGTATGTCAAAACTACCCTTATACCAAATAAAAGATGAAAAATCATTATGGTTAGTTTTTTAAGTCAAGAAAATTTTTTAAAAATAGTTTATAATATTTTCTAAGACCATCTTAGGGTATCAAAATTTAAAATTTACCCTTTAAAAAATTATAACATTTCTAGTTGGGCTAAATCTTATTAAAATTGTTTATTTTTTTTTCTAAAACCCTAAGATAATGGGACTCAAAATTTAAGATTTACCCTTAAAATTGAGGATAAAATTTTATTTGGGACTAAACTTGGTGAAAGATATTTAAATATTTGAAAAATAAAACTTCTACAAAGGAAAAATAATTTTACTAGGGGCATTATAGTCATAAGCAAAAGTCAAATATGTCTCATTATTACACTTATCAAATGATTCAAAACTTTTTTCTTGGGTTTTGTGACTAAATGATGCAAGGGTGCACCATTTAGCTTTTGCCTAATTGGGTTTATTATACTGAATTATCAAATACCGCCCCCTTTTGACACTTTTGCCCTTTATTTCATTTTCTTCAAATTTTTTAATTTCAAATTCTCTGAAATTTTCAAACTAAAGTCTCAAATTTTCAAAACAATCTTGAAGCAAATCATGGCGGATTTCGTTCGTGGCAGAGGCGAATGATTGAATAAATTAATTAATTAATTAATTAATTAAAAAAAAATACTTGAGGCACCACCGCCCTCTGAGGACGCCGTCTGGCATGGCCTGGCGCCCACTGGGGGCCTCCGCCATGGCGGTAGCGTCCTCAGAAGGCGCATCGAGTATTTTTTTTTAATTTATTAATTAATTAAATTATTATTATTATTATTAATTTCTAATTGCAATGTTTTTGACGCAGAGAATTGTGTCTGAATCGGTCTCAAAAATTTGGTCAGTGACGAACAATGGACTGTAATCAACACTGTCACCACCAAAATCTTCCAATCCAACCTGCAAAATTTAATTACCAAATATTACTTACAAAAAAATATTGATTGGCCCAATAGTAACAATACATAATAAATAATAATACTAATATCGACCCTAACTAATAATAATTATCATAAAAAAATTATTATTTTAATTTTTTTAAAAAAAATTGATCAAGGCGCGGAGGCGTCTCCAGGGGGCGCCCCCTGGGGACTCCTTCGCACCAACAACCCCAACTCTCCAATAACTCGTTAAATTTGTGTTTTTCTTACCTCGTTAGATGTCAATGGCACATTATCGTCCATTTCCGGAGTTCTCGGGCTGTTCCACATTGGTGATTGGCTTGAAAATTTGAGACTTTTAGTTTGAAGGTTTTTGAGAAAAATGAAGCAAAAGGCAAAAGTGTCAAAAAGGAGGGCGGTAGCTAGTAAAAAAGGGGCGGTATTTAGCAATCCCCTTATTATACTCTATATTTCACCAAAAATTTTTATTATACTCTATAGGCCCGTTTAGGGCTGAACATTCCCATCGAACCGACCGAAATCGTATCGTTTTTTGATTGTGGTGGTGTTTTCGGTTAAGATCAAACCGAATGAAATTGAGGGACTGATTTTTGGTGTTGAGAATTTTGGATTGAAATCGATCGAAAACCGACCGCTAATAAAATATATAGTATTTTATATAATTTATTTTATATATAATATATGTAAAAATTAATAATTTTAATTTATAATTTATATATAAGCTTTTAATTTAATGTTTTATAATAATTTTTATATATTCTAACATTTAAAAATAGGAATAATAAAATTAATTAAAAAAATTCATTTACCTTTTAGTTTGTAAATTTTTTTTTTAAAAAAAAAAACCGAAATCGGTTATGACCAGTTTCTTATATATCTCGGTCGATTTCGGTTATGGTTATCTCACAATTTAAAACCAACAAAAACCGTCAAAAAAACCTACACTAATCGATGCTCTCCCCTACCATTTAGTTCGTAAAAATATTTCCTGCTATTGGTTAGATATCGTGAAAATATACTCATGTTTGGAGACTGTACTACTGAGTCTGAGAATCACTTCACACTCACTACAAACAAACTACCATTTACCAACGGTGGGTTATACCTACAGTCATTTTTCGTAGAAATAGAGGTGTTATACCAACGGATTTTGGGTGGTGTCAGTATATATAAGACATATACCAACGCCCGTGGCATCTATTGGTATAGATTAAGGCTATTCTAACAGTGTTGTAATTGTTGTAGGTATAGTGGTGTAATATACCAACGTACATAATGTTTCCCGTAGCTATAGACCTGACATATACCAAAGCCTGTGGCATCTATTGGTATAGATTAAGGCTATTCTAACAGTGTTGTAATTGCTGTAGGTATAGTAGTGTAATATACCAACGCACATAATGTTTCCCGTAGCTATAGACCTAAATGAAAATATATCCCAGTCCCGCCATATTTTCATTGGGGCGGGACTTATATAAATTTTACCTCCATAAAACTTATTTTTTATCTAAAAGATTTATAACAACAGCTTCCTATAATTATTCTGTAGGTATAGAGTATAGGCTACTAAAAACAAAGTTATCGTTACTTAGGTCAGAAATAGAAAAATTTGGGGATTTTGTTCAGTTGCTTCGATTCACTCCGCTACTCCTCTTCTCTGCTTCCAATCTTCGATTCACTAAAAGCCTAAAACCTAAAACAATCCTTCTCTGCTTTCATTCACTCCGCCACTCCTCTTCTCCGCCCCTCCTCTTCTCCGCCACTCCTCTTCTCTGCTTTGCCGTTTCAAAGCAGGTACTCTCTTCTTCTTCTTTTCTATTTTCTGCTTCGATTCTATTTCCCGATTTTCCTTCGTTACTTAGGTCAGAATTATTTCCATTTTTCTTTCCATTGCATTCTAAGCATTAACCTTGTCTTTTCTTTTTTTATTTTGTATTTATTTCTAATTTGTTAAATTGGTTTCAACTGGTTACCAACAATCCTGCGTTTTCTCTCTTTGTCGATGCTTCCCAGGTACTCTCTTCTTCTTCTTCTTTTCTGTTTTCCTTTGATTATGCAAATCCTTTATGGTTCAATTCTTTCTCATTCAGTTAATTTTTTCCCCTTTCGATTCTACCAAATTGTTATCTATGCCATCTGAAGATTGAAGACGAGCTTGAAAGAACGAAGGAGAAAAAAGAAAATAAAAGGTCCCTCCTTTTCCCCACATTTTAGTCAATACATTCTGGAATGTAGTATAATATTGCAATATTTGATTTTGATATATATGATTATGAGATGGTTGTTGATGCTTCCTAATTTTAAGAAATGAAATTCTTTAGACATGAAACTATTTCTGACAAAGTATATGCTTCCTTGTACATTGCTATCTTCCATAAAAAGAAAAGAAAATTTGTATGGATAATATGAGGGTAGTATATATATGAGACTAATAGTGATAATGGTGATGAAAATTTGTATGGATAATATGAGGGTAGTATATATATGACACTGATAGTATAAGGTTCCTTGTACATTATTTTATTTCTTCTGCAAATTCCTAGCTTAAACAGGCTGGGGTAGACTAATCTCGAGACCCAAAATTTAGGCTTAGATTATAGTACTTATTATACTTGATAGATTAGGATTCCAGGCAGGGTAGCTCCAACAAATCCTCTTTATTAAAATGTTCTATTGAATGAAGTAGATTACAGTTTACACATGCTCATATCACACAACTTTGCATGTATTGTTCCAGTTAAGCTCAACGGTTTAAAGAGTGGTAGCACCATTGATCTCTCCTCACAAGTGTGGACATATCAGGTCAGTGCTTATTTCTTTTACTATCCTGTCACCTATAAACTTCATTTCATTGTAACCTACAAAATGGGAGGATGGCTTTTAAGAAACGAATTTGAAGCAATTCTAGTTAAATGTTGAACACAATCTATTTCTTTGTCTGCCACATTAAGCGTTAATTCTGGTGAGTTGACACTTAATATTGTAGACCACTCTCAAGAAACAGGAATCAAGCATGTACCAAAAAAACCAGGAATAAAGCCTTAAGTAATCTAACTTCCTAATAAAATAATTTGTGCAACAATGCTTTAATTTACTCTTTAATTAATTCCTCAATCATGATTATAGGTTGGACTTCAAGGGGAAGATTTAGATCTACCAAGTGGAACTTCATCACAGTGGGTCTCACAACCCACCTTGCCAAAGAACCAACCCCTCATATGGTACAAGGTAATCGGAATTAAATATTTGCCTATCCTTCTTTGACTAAATTATACTATAAAATTAGGGTGTCATCTTTTGGCCTGAATGTTATTTATGTTTGAATTTTTTAATTCTGACAATTAACTCTGGTACAAGGTAATCGAAATTAATGAGATTCTTTTAAACTCATGAAACTGGATTCTTTGTAGTGATGCTTCTGGTGTTGGATTAAGGAGAGACAAGTTGACCTTATTTGGTTAAGGATTTTGGATTTTTACTGTTCTTAGATTGAAAGAAGGGTTTGGGTTTGGCTTTGGGGGGTTTGTCTGAGTCATTAGTTTTTTGGACATTTGCATGTAACTATTAACTGTAAACAACAATACTCCCAAAAGTTTAAAGAAAGATGTGGGAATTTAATACTGATCTTTTTAGAAGCTATTGACAAGCTGATCATTACATAAATTAACTTAATTTTGATCTTTCCTATAGTTTTAAACATTGTCTTTTAGTAAGCTTTTGTTTGAACTTTGAATCATTTTTTTTTGCTGCCATAAGATTCTCTTAACAGATCCCTTTCTGTACGTAATTTAGTGTATCAAATATATCAGTAGAAAAGAAAAGGAAGATTTGTTTAATAATTGAATTGTGGAGACTGGAGATTGGCTGAGTGAAGGTGAAGGTGATGAGCTAAATGGTACTTCAGTTTGGGTTAGAGGTGAAGGTGTAAGTGGGATGGATGTCACACCAGCGATGGAAAGTGAACATGTTCAAGATAACCCAATTGATGAACATACTGGGGAAGATGTTTTCTAAGTTGATTTGGATTATAGAACATTGTTGATTGTATTTTGTTTTGGGACTATATTAATTACAATGAAGTCTTTGTAGTGAAATCTTAAAAACTTTATGTATTTTTATTGCACTTAATTTCTTAAAAATGCATCACAAAAGTAGCTAATCATGTATTTTTAGTGCTTTTAACTAAACTGTTTATACTTTTTTAGCTTCTGGACAGCAAAGGAGGAGGTTCAAAAGTAGCTGTTTTTGGGAAATTCTAAAGGTTAGCGTACTTGATGATCATTTTCGAAATTCATTGTTATTTAAATGCAATTATCATATTTTCTGTAGGCACCTGATGCTACGAGTGCTCCAGAAATCTCCCCAATCAGGAACAATAGATCTTCAAAATCAACTCACCAGCCTTCTCAACACCAAGGTAATTATAATTGCCATATTTAGATTGTTCAGATTGATTATTTGGTGGTTATAAAGTCTAAAATCATGAACTTGGTATGGCTGCTCAATTGGATTTATATCTTGAATTTGAGTTGTTTTGTTGGCTGCAAATTTTATTTGGTGTGTGTGCTCTTGTACTTGTGTGTTTTCTTTACTTATTTGGTTTGCATTTGCTGGTTGTGTGAAGTAGCAACATTTGATTATTATTGAATAAATTGGTAGTTCAATAAATCTGTCAATTCTGAAAGTTTAAGTCTTGCTATAGTTGATTTAGAGTTAGAGCAAAAAATGGGAAAATTCAAAGAAGAGTAGCTGTTTTCAATAAATCTGCCAATTCTGAGTGGCTGTTTTCTTGGTTAAAATTTGTAAATGGCATGTTATAGATTTAGCCTAGGAATGATTGAGCTCGAGTGCAGGTCTATTGTGTCAAAGTTGGAATGGCTATATTTATGTAAATATGAGTTACATTGACACTTAAGCTCAGATTGGGTCTCAACTGAAGGATTTAGCTTTTGCAGTGGCTTAAGTTGCCCATTATTTGTTTGCTTCATGGTCTTGTATCTGATATTGCAATTACCCATGTGTAGAAGTTTCAAGGTAAAAACAACAAAATATGGTGTTTCTTTCTGTTAGTCTGATTTTGCATCTTGTTAACATATTTACAAGAATCCCAGATGTTGCCAGTTGCTACATCTCATGGTATTTATTATACCTTCGTACATAAAATGACAAACTTTGTGACAAATTCCCAATGTTCCAAACCAAGATACTCGGAAATTGGCTTAATTAGACTTTTTTTTGGTACCGGCTTAATTAGACTTAAACTAGGATTATAGTAAAATGGTTCATTCCATTTTTTCTAGGAGGAAATGCCCTTTGCCTTTGACTGAAAGTGTGACACAATATACCTATTATGTGCAGGATTGATAATGTTAATTTTAGCATTATCAAAGTGTGACACAATATACCAATTAGATGGTGTTTACTGGAAAATGTATTTGTGCATTTATGATTTTCTTCTTGTTTTTTTCAATTTTTTTTCTTCTTTTCTTCATGGCCCACTGTTCTTAATAAAGGGGGCAGCATCTCAAATCTGGCTGTGTGTTAATATTCTCCTAAGTTCAATATTCCCACTGCTTTGTTCTTTCTTTAATTACCTCATTTTCATATGTATATTGGCTTTTCTTTGCAGATGACATTGAACCATCACCATGAACTTGCAAATGATGTCTTAGACTTAAGTATGTTACATGAGTGGATTAGAATAAATTGTTTTTAATTTTATTTTTAAGGTGTGGATTAGAACAAATTGTTTTGGATTATATTTTTAATGTGAATGACAGTAAATGTTTTCCACTTTCATTATGATGTTTTATTATTTTATTATATGTAATTAGATTAATTTATAAAATAATCAATATTTAAGAAATTCTATTAAAAATAAATATTGACCCCACAGTTTACAAACGGCGTGTGGCGTTGGTATAGCCGTAAACCAAAAAATGGTATGATTGGAGATATACCTACGGCTTACGTTACTATAGAATGTATACCAACAGCGGGGGGCGTTGGTATAGCCACAAACCAAAAAATGGTATGATTGGAGATATACCTACGGCTTACGTTGCTGTAGAATGTATACCAACAGCGGGTGGCGTTGGTATAGCCATAAACCAAAAAATAGTATGATTGGAGATAAACCTACGGCTTCCGTTGCTATAGAATGTATACCAACAGCAGGGGGCGTTGGTATAGCCATAAACAGCCAACAGGTTTGATGGAGGATAAACCTACGGCTAGGGGTGTAATCGAGTCGAGCCGAGCCAAGTAGTGAGATACTCGAGCTCGAGCTCGACTGAAAAATCCAAGCTCGGGCTCGGGCTCGAGCTCGACCGAGCATTCTTTTCAGAGCTCGAGCTCGAGCTCGTTATCGGGTCGAGCTTAATCGAGCTACTCGATTAGGCTCGACAAAGATATAAGCTTCACATCTCAGGGGTAGATTGGATTTTATTTTGAATTAAAATTATCAAAATTCGAAAGAAATTTTTCTTTGAAATTTAGCAAAAATTTCTACGGGTTCTTTGCACTTTTAATCTTGCTCCAGGTTTCAAAGTTGGATTTGTGACAAAGCAAATTAAAATGAGTAAATCAAACTAATGGTTTTAAATTTGCTGTAAAACCCAGAAAAAAAGAAAGAAAAGAGATGAAGATGAGAAGATCTGGGGACTGGGGAATGGGCGTTAAATAGACAACAAAAGGAAACAAATTAAATTGAGCAATAAAATACTTCAAAAGAGATTTCCCCAAAACAAGAATGGAAACAAAAAGGTAAAAAAACGAAATAATCAGATCTATATATGTATTAGGCTAAAAAGAAAAGAAGAAAAGAATAAACAAATAAGAATAACTAAATACCAAGGGGAACACCTTGAAATGAAAGAGAGCCCTGCAAAAATGGAGCTTTAAGAAAATTGTTTAAGAAAGGCATGAACTAGGATAGAGCCAGCAAAGGTTTAAACTTAGGAAGAGACGGGGCGGCGGAATGTGAGAATTAGGATTAGAAAGAAGAGATTTTAAGGTTAAAATTTAAAACTATGAAATGACATAATTATTCATTCTAAGAAAAGCCCATAAACTATCTATCTGAGGCCAACTTTGTAATTTCATTTCAAAGAAATACCCAATATTCGGTTAGGCTCGATTAGGCTCGACGAGCCTTCGAGCCGAGTACTAAACTACTCGAGCTCGGCTCGCTTGACTATTCGAGTAGCTCGAGCTCGAGCTCGGCTCGAATTTTCCGAGCCGAATTCGAATTTTTCTCGAGTCGAGCTCGAATAGTTCACGAATAGTACTGTATCGCTTACACCCCTACCTATGGCGAAGAAACTAGCAACGCCAAAAAACCGTTAGTATACGTAAAGGGTCTATTCCGACGGTGCCCAAAACCGTTGGCCAGGGTTTATACCAACGCCGCTTGTACTGACGCCAAATTTACAGTCGGAATAGGGGTTTCTGCCGTTGGTATAGTTGTTTTAGGTCTATACCAACGGTTTTTTGACTTTTACTAACGGTTTTCCTACCGTTACTAAATGGCAATTTCTTTGTAGTGACGCCTAGATACTCTCGATGACGGCAACATGCTATAATCCAAATTATCGTCAAATGCCCAGCCATTTCACTTAATCTGACGCATGTCTATTTATTTTTCTCTGCCAGGCTATATCCCAATCCCCCAAACCATACCGTCCCTAAATAATATTCTTATGGGCCATGGTAGCGCCCAACTGCCTACATCACTCGTTATCACAGTCATTCATTTTCCGCTCCCCTCCGTCTACGTACGTATCCCATGGGCCCCATGACCCCATTTATCATCATCCATTATTGGGCTAATACTAGTTGAGCATGAGAATTTCTCCTAAAATGAAAAAGAAAAAATTAAAAAAATAATAATAACCTCTATTCTCATAGGTGGTTGAAAATCGTTGTCCGCATCTCTAAATGACTAAATACGATCAAAGTTAATCGTTTTCTTGTTCCTTTGAAATAGGAAAGCATAAAATTAGAAGTTCTTAAAACTTGTTATGAAAACTATATATAGCAATGAAATATTTATTAAAAAAAGAGATAATATAAAAAAAGAAGTAAGTTTCTTTTCTCTGCAACGGTTAGAAAGGGGGAATTGAATTGTTACTGCTGCTAGGCAAGAGAGACTTCTACCCATACCATTATCCTAAACTATTAACGAATATTTGAGATAATCAGGTAGACTGTATTGTATATTATGAAATAGAGTATAATCCGGTACATCGGGAAAGATCCACTCTGAAAAGTCATTCGAAATCGTTAACTTTAATAAAAACCCGTGAAAATAGGTATCGAGTTGGTTTCCTTTCCTAAATCGAATTCCAAATCGCGAAAAAAGTACTTTTGACCCTAGTAGTTACTCGGACTCCCTGAGTTTTTTAACTCTTGTGAGAGCTTTTGATCATGTCTTAGTACATGTTTCTATCCCCTTTTGATTTCTTTTTCTACTATATCTAACTCAATTCAACATATGGCTGAAGATCTTGAACAACCTTGGTCGAATTTGTCTTTGACCGAGACTAAAAATGCTATTATCCGATTTGGTTCTGAATGTCCTACTGAGAGCCTGTTGGTTGGAAAGTTTTGTTTGATTGGAAAAATACTTAAAAAAACTGGTGAAGATTGAAATTCTTCGCAATGTTTTGTATAAGGTTTGGAAGTTATCTGGTTCTTTGCAAATCTGGGAGGTTGGTGATCATTTATTCATCTTCCAATTCGAGAGATTGGGGGAGAAAGACCGTGTCTTCATGTAACAGCCTTGGAACTTCAATAGGGCACTGCTGGTCTTGCAAGATTTTGATGGTTTGGTTGTACCCGAATCTATTGATCTTGATAACTGCCCTTTTTGGATGCAAATTCATGGTCTCCCATTAGCATTCATGACAGAACAAGTTGGAAGCACAATTGGTTCTTCAATTGGATCTGTTGAAGAAGTTGATTCTACTCATGAAAACCTCGCTTGGGGGAAATTTTTGCGGGTTCGAGTCTGGTTAAATGTATCTAAACCTTTGCCTTTAGGATCTCGCATCAATTTACCACTGATTAGAGATACTTTTGTTCCTTTTCGATATGAAAAGTTACCAGATTTTTGTTACATTTGTGGCTGTTTGACTCACACTGAAACAGATTGTGATAAGTTCTATACTATGAAGAGGATGAAAGGGAAACTGATTCGAGAGTATGGGCCTTGGCTTCGAGCAGAAATTTCTCAATCTTTTTTGACTGATCTAGATGGACCAGGCCATAGTTTCTCTGCACCAATGGGGGTTCAAGTGGAATTGATGAATGTGGCAAATTGAAAATGACAGTTGATGTTGTGGCTGAATCATCATGCTCTGTTCGATTGCCAATAGCAAATTTACAGCGTGGCAAGAATACTATTGAAGACAATTGTGCTGACATTAGGCTCTTGGAGAATAATAATATTGCTTGTTCAAAACAGATTGCTCATGTGACAATTCCGATACAGCAAGCTTTGGTTAATTCCCCTGCCCCCAAAACCCACAATTACTGAAGTCCACCAACATGTCACCACCATTTCAGAAAATTTGGCCAAATAGGTTTTACATGAGCCTCTTGATACTAATTTTGCTCCTATTGTTGGTAATTCACAGTCAATTCTTGAAGGAGCTTCAAAAAAGAACTTGAAGGATGCATCATCACCTAGTCCTGAGGGTGCTTTTGTATTTACTTCATCAACACAGTTCAATCGAGGAACTCTAACTTCACATTGGAAGAGGGTTGCGCGGAGTGGCTCCAGGGCTTGTTCTTCATCTAGTTAGGCTTCACGCCGTGTGAGTGGCAAACGAGTTCAGATTGAAAGTGACTTGGATGTTGGTAAGCAAGTTTATTTAGGCAAAAAATTTAAGGAGATTGTTGATGGTACCAGTGTTGGAGTTTCTTCTCTACCAGAGGCGGGGATTGAGCAAACTAGCTCTCCCTGCCGAGAGCTATGAGTGTCTTAATATGGAATTGTAGGGGACTTGGGGCACCCCGATCAGTTCATATTTTGACCGAAATGGTCAAGTGTAATAAGTCTTCTATTGTGTTCTTGTCAGAGACTAAACGAAACTCGGGAGAGATGGATTGGTTGAAGGTTAAACTTGGATTTGATAACCGTTTCAGTGTCAACTGTGTTGGCAGGGCTGGTGGTTTATCTTTATTGTGGTCTTCTGATGTGAATATTAGTTTATTTTCATATTTCGTTAAACATATTGATGTAGAAGTCAATTGGAAGGGGCATCCTCCATGGAGATTTACAGGAGTATATGGGGAACCAGTCACTTCAAATAGATCAAATTTTTGGCATTTGCTTCGTTCATTAAAAACAGGCTCACAACTTCCTTGTTGTGTGGTGGTGATTTTAATGAAATTGCCAATAATTCGGAGAAATTGGGAGGAGCCATTCGTCCACAACGTCAAATGGATGAATTTGTTCATGCTATTGAAGACTGTGGACTTCATGAGTTACCGATTAAAGGCCCGAAGATGACTTGGAGTCGAGTTATTTGGGGAGAACGTGTCTTTGAACGGTTAGACCGCTGCCTAGTTTCAAATGAATGGCTTTGCCGATATGAATTTTCATTTGAAGAACATATGATTTCTTCTGTATCTGACCACTTACCACTCTTTATTCATGTATTGAATCAATCGGATCATCAATTTCGGGGAAACAAGCAATTTCGGTTTGAGAATATGTGGACAGAGAATGGAGGAATTAGAGAGGTAATTGCACAAGGCTGGTCTTCTTCTTCTACACCTTATATCATTGATAAGATTGCCTCTTGTAGTAAGGCTCTTCAATGTTGGGATCAGACAAAGTTTGGACATGTCAGATCAAAGATTTTGAAGAAATGCAGGGAATTTGATTCAGTTTATAAAGAAGGACAGTCAGGTGGGGATTGTAGTTCTTTGCAACAATGTCAGAATGATCTCAATCAGCTTTATAAGGAAGAAGAAATAATGTGGCGACAACGCTCAAAATCGTTGTGGCTTAAAAATGGAGATAAAAATTCAAGATATTTCCATTTGATGGCATCCCAAAGAAAGCGTAGAAGCCTAATTAACAGTATTCGGGATGATAATGGTAAGGTATTTTCGGATGAGGACAATATTAAAAGGGTAATTTCTGATTATTATCAATCAATTTTTTCTTCAGATAACCCTTATTTATCTAATATCCAAACTGTCACAACTTTAATTAGAAGCAGAATTTTGGTTGAGATGAAGGAGTTGTTAGATAAGGAGTTTACAGAGGAAGACATTATAGTGGCAGTATTTCAGATGAACCCAAGTAAATCGCCTGGACCCGATGGAATGAACCCATGTTTTTACCAACAATATTGGGACATAGTGGGTCACGATGTAACCTCCATGGCATTGCAGTTTCTTAATGATCGTGTGCCTCTCCCCAATATAAATCATACCACTATTGTTCTTATTCCTAAAGTACCAAACCCAAATACTGTTAAAGAATTTCGACCTATAAGTCTTTCTAATGTTCTGATTAAAATCATTACAAAGGCTCTCACAAATAGGTTGAAATCAGTTATGCCCCAGATTATTAACCAAACACAAAGTGCCTTTATTCCAGACAAACAAATTTTTGATAACTCCATGATCGCCTTTGAGACTATCCACCATATGTCTAATCGGCGAAATGGAGGCATTGGTCATATGGCTTTAAAGCTTGATCTAAGCAAAACTTATGACGGAGTTGAATGGCAATTTTTAGAAGAAAGTGATGAGAGGAATGGGCTTCTCAAAGAGTTGGATTTCCAAAGTGATGGCGTGTGTGCGTACGGTGACTTATTCAGTATGTATAAATGGCAATCACAGTGAAATGATCATTCCAACAAGGGGAATTCGACATGGAGATCCACTGTCTCCTTATCTCTTCTTATTGTGTATGGAAGGGCTGATAAGTTTGATTCATCATGCAGAAAGTAGTGGTCTAATTCAAGGAGTATTAATTGCTCGCCATGCTCCAAGAATTTCACACTTATTTTTCGCGGATGATAGTTTACTTTTCATTCGATCAAGTTTGTCAGATTGTTCGGCAGTTAGAGAAGTGTTGCACATGTTTGAATCAGCTGGTGGACAGCAAATCAATATTACAAAGTCTTCAATCTTCTTTAGCAAAAATACAACAGATATTGTGAAGAATTCTGTTATGAATTACCTTGGTGTCAGTCGAGTTTTGGCTAAAGATAAGTATTTGGGGCTTCCCATCATGATTGGTAGATAAAAAAAAGAGAGTTACAGTATATAAAGGATTGTTTGTTAGTGAAAGTTCGATGCTGGCAGGGCAGATTCCTCTCAATTGCTGGTAAATCCACTCTCATTCAGTCAATTGATCAAGCAATTCCCCAATTTTTCATGTATGTCTTTAAGTTTCCACAAACTTTTTACATGAATTAAACATGGTTGTTGAAAATTTCTGGTGGAGGAAAGGTAATGGCCGGCGTTGTATTCACTGGAAAAATTGGGATTCTTTGTGTATCTCTAAATTGGATGGTGGATTGGGATTCAGAGATTTGGAAGCGTTTAATCTTGCTTTATTGGCTAAACAGTGTTGGCGTCTCTTGAAGAATGATCAATCTCTATGCTTTAAAGTTCTTAAGGCTAAATATTTTACCAATTCTTCCTTCTTTCAAGCAACATTGGGAAGTAATCCCTCTTTTATTTGGAGGAGTCTCTTAGTTGGTAGAAAGGTCATTATGGAGGGTTCAAGGTGGCGTATTGGTTCTGGATTTCATGTTAATGTCTGGATGATAAGTGGCTTAATAAACTACCTTCATATTGTCCTCAACAATTAGAGGGAACAACGCTTAGTTCTTTGAGAGTTGCTGATTTAATACACTATGAGGAGAAACGGTGGCTGATTGACAGATTAGATGAATTGTTCAGTCCTGAAGATGTAACCAGAATATTATGTATTCCGCTTCCACTTGGTTTTGAGTCCGATTCTCTGATTTGGAATGATTCATTAGTTTGAGATTTTTCAGTTAAATCTGGATACTATGTTGTAAGGAAGATTCTTGGACGAGATGATCATCCTCAACATTTGCGATCCCCTGTTTGGCGGTTAATATGGCAGTCTGGAGTCCTTCAAAAAATCAAATTCTTCACTTGGCGTTTGATTTTGAACATCTTGCCAGGTAAAGCAAATTTGCAATCGAGAGGCTTGGAAATTGATACTATCTGTAGTGTTTGTGGTGGAATTAAATCTTCTGCTTTCCATATTTTTTTTTATTGCTCGTTTGCTCATGAAGTTTGGACAGTAACATGCCCATGGATAATTCGTTTCATAGATGGTTGGCACCACCAAGGTGATTTTTGGATCAATTTTTTCACAAAGGCACAACAACGTGAGTCTTTAGAGATTACCCTTATAACTCTCTGGTTGCTATGGTATAATAGAAATAAATGTGTGTTTGATTTGAGATGCCTTCATCCTTCATCTCTGATTCAAAGAGCGAATAGAATATTCACTGATATTTCTATTATTCCTCACCCAGTGCAATCAAACTCTCCACCAAGTGTTTGGTCTCCTCCACCACCGAATGTTATCTGTTTGAATTCAGATGCTGCTTTCTGCCAAGCAACAGGATAATCACGACTTGGAGTGGTTCTTCGAAACTCTGCTTCACAAGTAATTTGTTCTGCTGTTAGACATGTTCGATATACAGGTTCTGCTCTCCATGCTGAGATTTTGGGGATCCATTATGGGTTGCAGATGGCGTTGAGGTGCAATATTGAGCAATTGGTAGTTCAAACAGATTGTTTGATGGCTGTTAAAGAGATCAACAAAGGCAACATGTCGAATTGGGAATTTTGCTGTCTGCTTGATGAAATTCACCGCCTCAGTTCTTTATTTTCTTCCTATTCTTTCACACATGTTAAGCGTGCTTCTAATGTCTTAGCTCATAACTTAGCCCAATTAGACTATGGATTTGGTGTTGATTCTGTTTGGTATGGAGGTCTTCCTCCAACCGTTTGTAACTTTGATTTTTAATCAATCGAATATCACTACTTCTAACTAAAAAAAAAAAAACCTATATATAGCATATCTAATTCTAATTGTGTTGACTGTTGAGTGAAAGAAGCATTAGATTCGAACTAATGAAAAAAAATTAACCATCGAGAGAGTTTCTCTCAATTAGGATTCAACGCAATTGGAATTCATATATAATTGAATTTGATGTGACTATCTATTTGATATTAAATTGTTCGTAAATTAAAGAAAAAAGAAACTAACTCTAATGTGGAAAATAAGCCCGTGAAATGGAATATATACATGATCTATACAACAATCACTTAATTCCTTGGCTTCTTCAAAAAAAGTCATTGGCATTCACTACAAGTTAATACTTATACTAAACTATAATTTCAAAAAAGAAAAGTTGTGCTTACTTATCATTGAGCTCCAAGTTTAGATAGCTTAAAATGTTAGTATGGCAATAAAACTAGGCTTAGATCAATAGTTAATTTCCATGAAATAGTATATATACATATATACGTGGAATAATACGTACTTATTTCCTTACTAAAAAAAAATACGTACTTATTTCCTGGTTTTGCTGATATTTCAAACTTTAAAATCATATATATTTGGTGGGATGCACCGATCCTGGTCAAGGTTTTAGAAGTCAAAATTATTACCACTTGTTAATTCATATATATATATATATATATATACTCAGGCCATCAGGCATTTGGTCTGATGGTAGAGTATTGGACTCTTAGTTCCAGCCTACCTATACCAAGAGGTCTTAGGTTCAACTCTCACGAAATGTGATTTTGTTTGTAATTTATTTGTTTTATGGTATAGTTTGAATTGTAATTAGGGCTGCAAATGAACAGCGAGTTCGATGAACAGCTCGTGAACGGGCTCGATTAAAGTTCGTTTATGTTCGTTTATTTAGTTAACAAACGAGTTTGAACAAAAATTTAGTGTTCATTTATTAAACGAGCCGAGCTTGAACAAGATGTGTTCAGTTCGTTTATGTTCACGAACAGGCTCGTTTATTGTTCATTTAAGTGTTCACGAACAGACTCGTTTATTGTTCATTTAAGTGTTCGTTTATTATATAATTATTTATATATTAATAATAATATATATTATTAATAAAAATAATAATATTCTATTATCTAATATATTTAAATTAAAATTTAATTATTATATATAATATATATAAAATTATATAATATTTTGTTCGTTTTTTTTTCATTTGATAGGGAATTATTATATTGTTCATGAACAATTTTTTGTTTATGAACAATTTCAATTTTTGTAAAAATGTTCAATTATTGTTCGTTAACATGTTCGTTTGATGTTCACGAACATTTTCTTAAACGAGCCGAGCTTGAACGAGCTTCGAACACTCTATATTTTAAACGAGCCGAGCTCGAACGAACACCAAAATATTTAAACGAACACGAGCCGAGCTTGAACAAAGCAAAATGTTCGCGAACAAGACTGAGTTCGTGTTCAAGCTCGTTCGAGCTCGGCTCGTTTGCAGCCCTAATCTTAGACTTAAAAAATTAATAACATTCACCATTGATAAATAAATCAGATCTTTAATATCTTTTATAATTTTGAAATTTTGTTTGACATTGATCTAATTTAATTCAATAAATCAACCACTAATGTTCAACTACTTTTTTTTGGTATAGTTTTATGTATAATAATAATAATGTGCTGTATCTTATTCACTACAACTTTGTTAGTAATCTTAGACTTAAAAAATTAATAACATTCACCATTGATAAAGTTATTAAGCGTGTAAGGTTGCTACATTTCTTGATATGATACTATAGTTTAACTTTCTAATTAGTAAGCATAAATAAGAAATTTGATAACCAAAATTGCTAAGAATGTAAGGTTATTAAATTAGTTGAAAGTTATCTAAAAAAA
>AWUE01011990.1:0-15842 GCA_001974825.2 Corchorus olitorius | reverse complement strand
ATGCTGACACAACAAAGGAGTCAGAGATATTAGAGATCCGCAAGGAGTTGAAGGAGTTAACTGCTCAATGCAGAAATCTAGCAAAGATGTTTGCCGACTTCATGAGTATCCAGCAAGCCTTTTTCCAAAACTCTTCATATGTACCTCAAAGACATATGAATGAGAACATACAAGGACATGGAGTCAATTCAATTGAAGGAACTCAACAATGGGATGCACGAAAGATGGAATTGCCTGATGTTCCATCTCCACCTTCAGTGGCACTACCTCCTATACCTGCTTTCTCTGCTGAACCACCACAAGTTGTTGTACCTGATGAGCAAGAGAAGATTACTTTCAGAACTATGGAGGAGAGACATCGCAAAGCAACAATCGATTTCCTCGCCAAAGGAAAAGAAAGATTCAACGGAATGAAGAAGATGGAGACTATTTACGGTCCACCACCGTTTCCTCAAAGGTTTGTGCCGCAAAGAAAGACATGTAGTGAAGAAAGCCAAGATAATTCACTTCAAAAGAAGGAGAAGGTAAACATCTCTTTGATTGCTGCAATTAAAGAAATTTCCAAAGAAGAGATCGAGGCAACATCATCATGGAAGGAACCTGAACCACACGAAGTCTACATCCCTCCACCTTCTCCTCCAAGCCGTGCCAAGCCAGAAGATGAGCCACCAGACGATGAACAACTTGGACACGTTGAGCTGAACGAAACAAAGATCAAACATGAGGATTGGATACCTATGGATCAATTCTTTCTGGAGGACAAGAAGATTTGCCAACACGAGGACACTTTCCAAAGGCGAGACGAGAACAATGCTAATCAAGAATGTCGGAAGCATCCATTGCATCAATCTCTCACGGCAACAAAGATGGCATTGACATTCCTAGCTATTCATGGAGTCGCCCTCAACAAAATTAGTGATTTCTTTCCTTATCTCTTCTTTTTACTTTCATATTTTTGTGCTCATATTCTTCCAATCTCATCATATTTTCTTTATGCTTTGAAGTGGTATGATCCACCCTAACAAAGGGAGAGGAAGGAAAGTCTAGCCAAAGACATTAAAGAAAGGCGCTGCTTGGGAGGCAACCCAAGAATTTACTAACATGTTAATTTTCATTTTAGTTTTGTTTGTCTTTTTCTTTTTAGGATTTCAAATTAAGGAAACAAGTCGAAAAATTGGAGCTTTTTGAACATTTGCAAAGGAAACCGAATGAAAGCCCAAAGGAGAGGAGCAAAGGATGGAAGTCAATTATGATCGAGCCAACCTAACTAGCTTGGCCGGCTAATGCCCGGCTATGGCCCGGCCGTCTACACATAAGGCCCGGCAAGGACCAGCCATGCCCGAGCCGCACAACATGCTAGGCTGGCCATGCCTGGCTACCCGCGCACCATACCCGGTTATGGCCCGGCCACTGCCGCACCAGCCCACGCAACACACCGGCTACATCCGCTCCACTTGCGAGCCAAGCTTGGCCAGGACCGGTCTTCACCATGGTAGCCCGTGCAAACACCGAGCCGCCACCAGCCATGTCACCTCCAGCCCGTGCTACATAAATAGAGAAGCTTTCTTAAACTCATCTCCATTTACTTTTTCTTTGCATTGTTATGCTTTGGTTGATTATTGCTTTGATTGATTGCCTATTTCTTGATTTGAATTAGTTGTTTGTATTTCTTTTCTATGTTTTCTATGCTTTAATTTAGATCTTTATAATGACTTATGCTATGATTGCCATGATTAATGCTTTGAATTACTTGAATTGCTTGATTGGGTCGACACTTTCTTTATTTCATTAGCACATCTATTTAGTCATCACACTTATGAGGGACACAACACACACATGTGCATTCACATTGAGGACAATGTGTCTTTTAAGTGTGGGGGAGAGTCTAATAGAGAATCTACATGCATACATGCATAGAAATCCATCAAATTTTTCAAAAATTTTGCACAATTTTGAATTTTTCATGCATATATTAATTGATTGATTTGATTATGATTGATGAATGCTTAGAATTTTTAAGAAAATTTTATTTGATTGATTGATTTATAGCATGATATATGATTTCTTAGAATTAGGTATAATTAGAGTTTTGTGATATGATCTTATTGTTTATTTCTTCTATGATTATCTATTTCTAGAACTTGTGTTTAATTTTTATTGAAATTACAATTATGAAAGTATGTTATGGATATGTCAAGAATAAGTGTGGGGGACTACTTATATAAAAGGGTAGTTAAAAAAATTGTTTTCAAAAAGAAGTGCTTTCATGCAGGAGGAGAAGAGGTATTTCTGCATACTTTTTTTAAAAAAAAAAAGAATTATTAATCCATTGTTGTCACTCTTTTCTTTAACAAAAGGAGTTAGTAACCCTTGGAAAGAGGATAAGAGGCATGGAATTGCGGAAATATTGTCCCTCTAAAAAAATAAAAAGAAGGAGTCCTTCTAGAGTGCTAGTAGCCTCAAAAATGGGAGTTAGTAACCCCAAATCATGAACACTTAGAGGTTAGTAACCTCAATTTTCTAAAAAATAATAATTACCCTTTAAAAATCTATTATAACCCACACAAAACCCTTGATTTGTATCTATGATATGCAATCCTTTGAGTAATGGAAATAAAGATGAAGACATGAGCTTATGGAAAGAAGTAGTTATAGATGTGATGAATGGTAAGTGATTAGAACTACTTTAATTATGGTTACTTAAGAATAAAGGTGCTTGCTATTTATTGATCTTTTGAATTGAGTGCTCTTATGATTCTTTGTTATTTTGATTTCATAATTATATTGATCCTTAATATATGTATGTGTTTAAAGTTTTTGAAAAGTTTAATTAAGATAAAATTTTGATTTGCATTAGTTTAGGATTATAGAGTCTTGTTTAGGGAATTCATAGTTTTCTACACTAGTTTGCTAAGGACTAGCAAAGATTTAGTGTGGGGGAATATGATTGAACAAAAAAAGACCCTATTTTTATGGCTATTTTACCATGTTTTTAGACCCATTTATGTCTAAATATATGCTATTTTGATAACATTTGTGTTTTTAGTCTTTAAGTAATGTGAAATTGATAAATTGTTATTTTTCACTATTTTTGGAGCTATTTTGATGACTTTTTACACAGATTTGAGCAAAGCAATTTTGAGCATAGATTTGGAGATTCGAAGTTCGTGTTTGAAGACCATTTGAAGACTTATTTGAAGACTTGAAGAATTTGAAGATTTATTTCAAGAGGAAGAATTGAAGATTGGAGTTTTAATTGAAGACAAGCCATGGATAAGCCCTTAAGCTTTGGTATTTATGGATATTTTATATGGGAAGATATTCAGCCCATATGAATAATTAATTGGAATTAAAATCCCAATTAATGACTCCTAAATCCAAGGAAATATCAAAATCCCATAAATTCCCGATTCTAGTCCTAACAGGATTAGGATTTAGGAGCAGTTTTGGTAGAAAATTCATAACTTTCTGCTCAGACCTCCGATTGAAGCCCATGAGTACTCGTTGGAAAGTTAACTCCGATATCTACAACTTTCCTTTGAAGTCCAAGACCCAGTTCTGCCGTTTTCAAGCCCAAAAATGCTGTTGAAGTCACTGCAAGAATTCAGCAAAAATTCAGGATCCTATTTTGACTTGGATTCTACTCTAGGAAGACTTTTAATCCAACTTGGAGTCCAAGTTAGACCCCAAAACCGACTTAGACCCCTTTCCAAGTTAGGATTGGAATTCTTAGGGTTAGTTCCACTATAAATAGCCACCTCCTGTATCACAAATCACACACCAAAATATTTTTCACATAGATAATTTCTTTTCTTCTAGTTTTCTTCTAGTTTTTTAGGGCTAGGGTGCGCCACCCTCTCTTTGCATAGAGAGGGGCGGCAACCCTAGGTTATTCAAGAGGAGATTTCGCCCCCCTTCAAGTTTTGTAAGTTTTCTTGAGCTTCTCATGGACAACCAAGTTTTGTTTTCAAAGGGAAGGTTCCCGCCTTATTCAAAGAAAGGGAAGGTTCCCATTTTCGGTTTCTCTCCAAAATAAAGTCATTTTGATCCCAGATTTCTCAAAATCCTTTCATGAGGAACCCAGAAGAGAACAAACAGTGAAGTAGGGATAAGTGATTGATCGAAGGGTCCGGTCATTTCTTTTACAACCCAACAATTTTTCGCTCAAAGCTCATTTGTGCTGTTTGTTTTAAAAATAAAATAAAGGACTTACTTTCTTTACATTATTTTAAATTTAGGAATAATGACAACCAATGGTAGAAACTCAAAAGTTAATTCTAGACTAGTCAGTGCCGTCAATTTGACGGGCGTTGTGGGGGTGCTGATCCTTCCCCGCATGTACCAGGCTTCCGAATCTTTAGACTCTGTTTAAGTAGACCGTTCGTTAGGTTTAGTGTTACCTTCGCCAAGCTTAGGTTGATATTAAGCTTAATAATCCGATAGGTGGCTAATCGCACCTAGGTTAAAAAAGATTAGTGGCGACTCCGTTTTTTTTAAGTCGTTTCGACAGGGTTCCCCGGACCCGAACGTTACGACACCGGGCATGTGTCTTGGCGCGGCTTGGGTATGGCCGGTCCTATCTGGGCCATCTATGATGATGGCCGGGCCACAGCCGAGCAATGGCGGCTGAGTTAGCTTGATCATGGCCTTGAGCATCTTTCTCTGGTTCCTTGGCTTCCATTTTCTGCTTCTCTCCTTGTGGCTAAACTTCATGCTTGTTGGCTTCTTGCTTCTTCTTTGCTTGAATCTTTCTAAAGCTAGGGGTGCAATTGCTTTAGTCAAAGATTCCAGTGCTTCAAACGCAGCATCAGGGAATCTATCGAACAAAGGGATATTGTCCACGCTATCCACAAGAATTTGACCATCTACTCCTAATCCTTTATAGAAGTATGTAATCAAAAGTTGTTGTGATATGGCATGGTGAGGACATGCTGCGCAGAGCTTCTTGAATCTATCCCAAGCTCGATAAAAAGGCTCAACTTTACGTTGCTGAAAAATTGCTATCCTTTGTCTCCCTTTGGAAATCTAAGCAGTTTTCAGTGATGAAGATTCTTCTCGGGCTCCTTTCTTAGCACTTTCAACACTCACAACACAAACAAACTTGTTAGAATTCAATGGCGATTGAAATGAAATTCTACGGTGAATTACATCACCATCGAATTCCATGGTCAATGAACCATCGAATACATCGATCTTAGTATGGGAAGTTCTTAAGAAGGGTCTTCCTAATAAAAGAGTACATTGATCTTTCGAATATTCCATCTCCATAACAAAGATGTCAATAGGAAAAATCAAATGTTCAACTTTAATTAAGACATTCTCTAGAACACCTTTGGGATGAACCAAAGATCCATCAGCTAACTGCAGAATCACATCAGTATTTTCCAAAGGACCAAGATTTAAAGATTGATAAAAAGAATAAGGCATCACGCTTAAAGATGCACCTAAATCTAGCATAGCATTCTCTATAACACTTCTTCCAATAAAACAAGTAATAGAAAACGTACCTGGATCCTTGCACTTAGGAGGTAAAGTCTTTTGAAGCTCAGCAGAAGCATTTACTCCAACACTTACCTTACCTTGTAACCTTTTCTTGTTGGTACAAAGTTGCCTAAGTAACTTTGCATAATTTGGAATTTGTTGAATAGCATCAAGAAGTGGGATGTTGACCTCAACTTTTCGAAGTATCTCCAAAATATCTTGATCATCCTCTTCTTTCTTTGACTTCTTCAATCTTGATGGAAAAGGTATGGCGGCATCTACCTTGGAATCAGTCTTGTCGACGGCAGTCTTCTTGTTTTTCCCCATGGTGGTTGCACCATCTTTTATGGGTTCATCTTCAATCTTGATTTCTTTGACAGGCACTTGCAATTCTTCTTCTTTGATGTAGCTCGACTGTCCTTCATCTTGTGCGGCATGGGTTGGATAGGGGTCACTAGCCAATTGACTGATTTGTTTCCTCATCATCTCCATAGCTTCTCTCATTTGTTGCATCTCGACGGCTTGTGAAGATTGTTGGAAATTAGGCCTTTGATAATTCATTGGCCTTCCTTGATAGTTACCTTGGTTCTCGTATTGTTGACTTGGTTGCTCGGCTCTCCAATAAGGTTCAGGCTTCCTTTGATATGCTCCTTGCATTCCAACAGCATTGACTTCTTGCGCGGTGTGTTCCAGAGAAGGGCACTTATCAGTGTAGTGTCCTTGTTTACAAATACCACAAGCCTTAGGCACACTTGAAAAATTCGCATTGAATAAATCAGTGAGTGCAGCGACTTGTTGATTTGTTTCTTGAAGTTGTTGCTCCAGTGAGGTGGAATGGGTAGAGACTTCATTGATTCTTCTTGTATTGCCTTCTCTTGAATAGTCTTCTCGAGATCCAAATTGCTGAGTGTTGGCAGCCATGTTCTCTATTAAAGTCCAAGCATCGGTGGGAGTTTTGTCTATGAAAGCTCCTCCACTTGCAGAATCTATGGAAGATCTGTCAAACGGTTGTAATCCTTCGTAGAAGTATTGGATCAGCAACTGTTCAATGATTTGATGGTTGGGGCAGCTCGCACATAGTGTCTTGAAACGTTCCCAATATTCATGCATTGTTTCTCCATGGCGTTGCTTAATTCCACAAATCTCCTTCCTTATACTTGATACTTTATGACCAGGAAAGTACTTTTCCAAGAACAATTTCTTAAGACTCGTCCAAGATGTGATTGAACCAGTTGGTAAGAGGTATAACAAATCTTTTGCACGATCCACAAGAGTGAACGGAAAAGTTCTTAGCTTGAATTGGTCTTCAGTGGTACCTTGAATATTTGTTGATGTGCAGGCAATCTGGAAATCCGTCAGATGTCGGTGAGGATCTTCTCCAGACAGACCATGAAATTTGGGTAAAATCTGAATAAATCTAGATGTAATCTCAAATTTTGCAGTCGTATCTGGGTATCAAATTGTTAAGCGTTGTGCATTGACGTTTGGTGCAGAAAGCTCTCTCAGGGTTTTAGGTTCTTTGTTTGCCATGTCTTGTGACGATGTTGAAGCAACAGATCTAGGAGAACTAGATTGAGAACTTAAATTGGATGACTCCTCTTCTTGTTGTCGACTTGATTTCTCCTTCCTTAGCGAAAATAGTGTTCTTTCTGGCTCTGGATCAAATTCAAAGTCTTATTTACCACTACTTCTTGTCTAAGGCATGCAGCTTCCTAGAAAAACTCAAAAAACTCAAAAGAAAAATTGTTAGTAGTAAAAGTTCTTAAACAAAAATTAAAATTAAAGACAGAAAATAAAAGAAAATATTTTTTTTTAGAAAAACGCAGAAACCAATATTTTTTTATGACGCAAAAAACTTTTTTTTTTTTAGAAAAATGCAAAACACAAAAATTAAAAACGCAAAAATCAAAAAAAAAAATTTTTAGGGAAAACGCAGAAAATATATATATATATATTCTTTAAGATCAGAAATGCAGAAAACACAAAAACAAAGAGAAAATTTCCAGGATTCTTTTCAGATGAGTCTATTTTCCTTCCCCGGCAACGGCGCCAAAATTTATGATCGGTCGTCAGCAATCATAAAAAAAATATACCAACAAAATCCTAACTAAGTAGATAGGTTAAGTAGGGGTCGATCCCACAGAGAAGGTTGATAGACTTTATCCGAAAATACATTCCTTAAAAATCTCTCAAAAACAATATATAAAAGCAGAGGTTTAAGAATAACAATTATACTAGAAAACAAAGCTGAGTAAATTAAATCTAAGTCTATGGTAATTAAGAAAGAAAACAATAATTAAAAGGCATACTTCTTCTCCAATGGTAGAAAACAATCAAATTAATTATGGGTCCTTGATTTAAAAGATAAATTCAATATTAAATTCTTGATGATAATTCGTCTAGGGAAAACCCTAACATGCTATTTAGATAAGATTAGCCGTCAAGACTTAAATTACCCCTTTTTCCTCCTAACTAATCAATTAGCCATCAAGCCTTAAAGATTTGCTAGGATTCAAAGCATTAAGATCAACTTTTATTAGTTCTTTCACACATGCTTAATAAATAAAACCATACAACAACCAGATCAATCTGATCACTGGCATGCAAACCCAATTGATCCGCCGTCAACTTGCTACACACAATCAAACTCATGCGTCAACCTTGTTTTTTGATCTAGCCAACAATCTCTCAAATTACCTCTTTAGTGGCCACAATAAATCAATAAAAATCAAGATTTTAGAATTAAAACAGAGTTTAACATGCTATCTATCAAGAATAAAATACCAAATTATAAGAACAGAAATGTCACCATATTTAATTGATTGAATTCACCAAAGGATCAAAAGTATTAAGAATTTAGCTACTCATGGATTTGGGAAAATCCATGAGCGGCATAAGAGTACTTACAAGACCTTGGAGGGGCGAAATCTCCTTGCAAAATAGCTAGGTATGTCGCACCCCTCTACGGCTAGAGAGGGTGGCGGCACCCTTGCCTAAAAAAACTAGAAGAAAATTAGAAGAATAAACCTAAAACTAATTGGTATGTGTGGGTATGTGTGGTATGTGATTTGTGTTACAGGAGGTGGCTATTTATAGTGGAAATAATCTTAGGAATTCCAATTCTAAGTAGGAAAGAGGTCTAGGACGGTTTAGGGTCTAACTTAGACTCTAAGTTAGATTAAAAGTCTTCCTAAAACCAAAATCCTAGTCAAAATAGGATCCTGAAAAATTCTGAATTCGTGAAGGGACTTCGACGGCATTTTTGGGCTTGAAAATGGCAGAAATGAGTCTTGGACTTCAAAGAAAAGTTGTAGATCTCGGAGTTAGCTTTCCAACGAGTACTCATGGGCTTAAAATGGAGGTCTGAGTAGAAAGTTATGATTTTTCTACCAAAACTGCGCTGAATCCTAATCTTGTTAGGACTAGAAGCGGGAATAAGCGGAAATTGGATATCTACTTGGATATAGGCGGCATTAATTGGGATTTTAACTCCAATTATGACCTTATATGGGCTGAGTATTTTCCCATATAAAATATCCAAAATTCCAAAGCTTAAAGGCTTATCCATGGCTTGTTTCAATCCTTTGCAGTTTAGCTCCAATCTTCAATTCTTTCCTCTTGAAATAATTCTTCAAAAATCTTCAAGTCTCCAAATTATCTTCAAATAGTCTTCAAACACGAACTTCGAATCTCCAAATCTATGCTCAAAATTGCTTTGCTCAAATCTGTGTAAAAAGTCATCAAAAGCTCCAAAAATAGTGATAAAATAACAATTTCTTAATTTCACATCACTTAAAAACTCAAAACACAAATATTATCAAAATAGCATATATTTAAGCATAAATGGATCCAAAAACATAGTAAAATAGCCATAAAAATAGGGTTGTTTTTAGCTCGATCATCATCACACTAGTAATAGGGGCGGCTAAGGTGCTAAAGTCCTTAACAAACCTCCATATAGAACCCAGCTAAGCCATGGAAGGATCTCACTTGACCAATGTTGGTGGGTGTTGGTCATTCTTTGATGGCTTTGATCTTCTCCTCATCAACATGTATACCTTGCGTAGAAACCACAAAACCAAGAAAAACAAGCTTGTTTGTGGAAAAGGTGCACTTCTTAAGGTTAGCATACAACTTCTCAACCCTAAGTACATCTAAAACACATCTCAAATGCTCAATATGTTCCTCTAAGTTGCGTCAATACACAAGTATATCATCAAAATAAACAACAACAAACTTTCCAATATAAGCTCTTAAAACATGATTCATTAACCTCATGAAAGTACTAGGTGCATTAGTTAATCCAAAAGGCATAACTAACCATTCATACAATCCTAACTTAGTTTTAAAAGCAGTTTACCATTCATCACCCTCTTTCATGCGAATTTGATGATATCCACTCTTAAGATCAATCTTTGAAAATAAGCAACCATGCAATTCATCAAGCATATCATCTAATCTAGGAATATGGTGACGATACTTAACTGTGATGTTGTTTATTGCTGACTGAGCCAAAAAAAGACCTTATTTTTATGGCTATTTTACCATGTTTTTAGACCCATTTATGCCTAAATATATGTTATTTGATAACATTTGTGTTTTTAGTCTTTAAGTAATGTGAAATTGATAAATTGTTATTTTTCACTATTTTTGGAGCTATTTTGATGACTTTTTACACATATTTGAGCAAAGCAATTTCGAGCATAGATTTGGAGATTCGAAGTTCGTGTTTGAAAACCATTTGAAAACTTATTTGAAGATTTGAAGACTTTGAAGATTTATTTCAAGAGGAAGAATTGAAGATTGGAGCTTTAATTGAAGACAAGCCATGGATAAGCCCTTAAGCTTTGGTATTTATGGATATTTTATATGGGAAGATATTCAGCCCATATATATACTATATATTATTTTTAGTGACTATGGAAATTACTTAAAGGCCAAATTGAGGATTAATGTGGTGCCTCCTTTTGCCTTTTTTTGGTCTTTTCTCATTTTTCGGGTGACTAAAAAGACCCTCGATGAATTTCCTCCCTTACTTTTCCTACTGCCCTTTTTTGTAATTTACTATTTTTATATTTATTAATTGTGTGTGGATATTACGATTTACCGGTTCAATTCTGCCTGAATTCCAAAGGATTGGTGCTATAAATATATCTGCAATAATGGCTGATTCATGTGTAAACTATTGATATTCCAGTTCTATTTTCCTTTCGTCTTCATTTCTATTTAGGTGGGTTTCTTCTTTCCTAACATTTTTCTGAATTGGTTTCACATGGATTTCGTTCTGTTTCCTAAAATTTCCAATTGGACATTGATAAGATCCTTCCATTTAATTTCCAGATTTTGGGGAGCTTTCACTTCTCACTGCAACATTTTGAGGTAAATCTGGATTTATTTGTTGATTATATTATTTGATACTTAAATTTAACACATTTCCTTATTCCCCTTTTATTTTACAAAAAGTTTTTTTTTATTTATCATTCGACTTCCTTTTTATTGAGGTTTATATTAGTTGCTTATATTTAGTATATTTTCACATTTCCAAAAGCACAGTTAGCCAATGCTAAGTACAATCATTTTGTGATGCATTGTGTAATATGCTCCTACAAATGTTCTCAACTAATTCAATTTTCCTACGACAACTATACATGCTCCTTGACTACAAAAAATTAGGCATTCCTTATGCAAAAGCCAATTTCTTCCACCTATCCGAGTTCATTAATTTAACAATTGCAATCAAGATAATCAACATACATTTCAAGCAACAATTAATATTAGTTTTATTTTGATGAATTATATAGAGAAGAGGAGTAGAATTTTAGCTTTATTTTGATAAATTACCTAGAGATGGAGTAGAATTTAGGTAATGCACTTTTAGAATGAAAGAGAGGTCATGTGTTTTGCATTATATATGCGAATTATTTGTTTTGATGTATGAGTTTCTCCTAACTGAGTAACTTACAGCCAATGCAATATCTTCTTACAAACCGACTTAAACAACTACAAAAAATATAACCCTAATAAGAAAATGACTGCAGCGCAAGCACAGGCCGCCCTGCTTGTGAATAATTAATTGGAATTAAAATCCCAATTAATGACTCCTAAATCCAAGGAAATATCAAAATCCCGTAGATTCCCGATTCTAGTCCTAACAGAATTAGGATTCAGGAGCAGTTTTGGTAGAAAATTCATAACTTTCTGCTCAGACCTCCGATTGAAGCCCATGAATACTTGTTGGAAAGCTAACTCCGAGATCTACAACTTTCCTTTGAAGTCCAAGACCCAGTTCTGCCGTTTTCAAGCCCAAAAATGCTGTCGAAGTCACTGCATGAATTCAGCAAAAATTCAGGATCCTATTTTGACTTGGATTCTACTCTAGGAAGACTTTTAATCCAACTTGGAGTCCAAGTTAGACCCCAAAACTGACTTAGACCCCTTTCCAAGTTTGGATTGGAATTCTTAGGGTTAGTTCCACTATAAATAACCACCTCCTGTATCACAAATCACACACCAAAATATTTTTCACATAGATAATTTCTTTTCTTCTAGTTTTCTTCTAGTTTTTTAGGGCTAGGGTGCGCCACCCTCTCTTTGCATAGAGAGGGGCGGCAACCCTAGGTTATTCAAGAGGAGATTTCGCCCCCCTTCAAGTTTTGTAAGTTTTCTTGAGCTTCTCATGGATTTTCCCAAATCCATGAGTAGCTAAATTCTTAATACTTCTAATCCTTTGGTGAATTCAATCAATTAACATGGTGAGATTTCTGTTCTTATAATTTGGTATTTTATTCTTGATAGATAGCATGTTAAACTCTGTTTTAATTCTACAATCTTGATTTTTATTGATTTATGCGGTCGCTAAAGAGGTAATTTGAGAGATTGTTGGCTAGATCAAACAACAAGGTTGACGCATGAGTTTGATTGTGTGTAGCAAGTTAATCGCGCTTGACGGCGGGTTAATTGGGTTTGCATGCCAGTGATCAGATTTATCTGGTTGTTGTATGGTTTTATTTATTAAGCATGTGTGAAAGATCTAATAAAAGTTGATCTTAATGCTTTGAATCCTAGCAAATCTTTAAGGCTTGACGGCTAATTGATTAGTTAGGAGGAAAAAGGGGTAATTTAAGGCTTGACGGCTAATCTTATCTAAATAGCATGTTAGGGTTTTCCCTAGACCAGTTATCATCATGAATTTAATATTGAATTTATCTTTTAAATCGAGGACCCATAATTAATTTGATTGTTTTCTACCATTGGAGAAGAAGTATGCATTCTTATTATTGTTTTCTTTCTTAACTGTCATAGATTTAGATTTAATTTACTTTGCTCTGTTTCTAGTTTGATTGCTTTCTTTTTAATTGTTATTTTCAAACCTTTGTTTTTACGTGTTGTTTTGAGAGACTTTTAAGGATTGTATATTTATTCTATCAACCTTCTCTGTATGGTATCTACTTAGTTAAATGATTGCTGACGACCAATCATCTCATCTGAAGACGAATCCTCTCTTAGTCTGCGCTGCGCGCCCGCGTTTATTCTGCTTCTTTGAGGAGAAAGATCCAATGAAGCAATCACGTTCGATACGGGAGTTGAATTCCAATTATGAAGCTCCATCCCTTTGCTTGATTATCCACCAATGGATATGTCCTACGAACTGAAGGCAGGAGTGATCCGCATGTTGCCAATTTTCCGAGAACACTATGAGAATCCTCATGAGCACCTGCAAAGTTTCTTTATCAAGTGTGCTGCAATTACTAGGATGCCCGAAGAACAAGCTAAGCTTCGAATTTTTCCAATCACTCTTGAAGGAAAAGCAAGAAGCTGGTTTCTGAGTTTGCCGCCAAATCCATAACTACATGGAAGGAATTGGAGACAACGTTTTTGAACAAATATTTCCAGAAGCAAAGTGAGCTGATGTCAGAGAATCAGCTCTTGTCAACAACTACCCAACGAGAAGTGGCACCAATACTGGGAGAGATACAACAAGATCTGCGCAAGCTGCCCTTACCACAACCTGAATGAAGCACTGTTGATTCAGAACTTTTATGATGGACTCAACCATGAAGATCGGACCGATGTTTATGCTGCTAGTGGAGGAAGCCTGATGGTCAAAACCCTGAAGAAGCAAGGAAGCTGCTCGACACCATAACCGAGAACATTCACCAATTCAACATAACCAATGATGCTGACACAACAAAGGAGTCAGAGATATTAGAGATCCGCAAGGAGGGATAAAGTCTATCAACCTTCTCTGTGGGATCGACCCCTGCTTACCCTATCTACTTAGTTAGGATTTTGTGGGGATTATTTTTATGATTGCTGACGACCGATCAATTGCCCTACAATCAACACACATTCTCCAAGTTCCATCCTTCTTAGGAACAAGCAAGACTGGAACTGCACATGGAGAAAGACTCTCGTGCACGTAACCCTTTTCTAGCAACCCTCTAACTTGTTTCTCCAACTCCTTTGTTTCATCGAGATTTGTCCTATATGCTGGCTTGTTTGGAATTTGTGCCCCAGGGATGAAGTCAATTTGATGTTCAATCTCTCTAATTGATGGTAAACCACTAGGAATCTCCTCAGGAAACAAATCTGCAAACTCATCTAAAAGAGAAACAATTTTGCTTGGAAGTTCTCCAGCCAAGTTGTTAGTGCTCACAAGTGTATTTTTAAGCAAAAGTAAGAATAAAACAGAATTATCTTTCAAAGCAGTCTTAATCTCACTCTTAGAAGCTAACATACACTCTTTAACAACTTTCTTAGAACTAGCTTGCACAATTGATGTATTTTCAACGCAATCACTAGAACTATCATGCTTAGCCTTTTCTTTAGCCTTAAATTCATCCTCTAACTTAGAAAAATCCTCTTTCAATTTAAGTTGATCTTTTAAAGCTTCTTGAGGTGATAAAGGAATTAAAGTAATAGGCCTCTTACCATGCATAAAGGTGTACTTGTTGGACTCTCCATCATGCTTCACCTTGTTGTCAAATTGCCATGGTCGACCAAGCAACACATGGCATGCTTGCATTGGCAAAACATCACACAAGACATCTTCTTTGTACCTGCCCAAAGAAAGAGAAACTAAAACTTGTTTCTTAACTTTAATCTCCTCATTGTCGTTGATCCATCCTAAACTATAGGGTTCAGGGTGTTTGGTAGTGGGTAATTGCAACTCCTTCGCTAAATAAACACTAGCTATGTTTGTACAACTCCCACCATCAATGATCAAACTACTAGGCTTTCCATTCGCATACATCCTCATATGGAACAAGTTTTCTCTTTGATTTTGCACATCAACTTTCACATATGCACTCAAGGCTCTCCTAGCAACCAAATTCTTAAGTGAAGCTAACTCATCACCATCATCATCTCCTTCTTGCGCAGAACCTCCTTCATCATCTCCATCACTAAAATCCTCCTCTTCACTCACAATTTCACCATGATCATTAAGATACATCACTTTTTTCTTAACATAATCCTTAGCATAATGACCATAACATTGACACTTGAAACACTTAAGGTGAGATTTAGAGTTAGAACTAGAAGAAGATGAAGATTTAGAATCGGATTTAGGTGTAACTAACCCCTTTTGCGCCACCTCCTTACTTTGAGTTTTCTCATCTTTCTTGATTGGAGTTTTCCATGAGTTTGATGATGAAAATCCTCTCCTTGTTGCGCCACTCCTTTTGAGTTGCCCTTCGGCCTTTAATGCATGTTGTAACAACTCCTCCACATCATAGTGTCGTTACATCTCCACAATGCCATGAATCTCCCTATTAAAGCCCGCAAGAAACCTAGCCATGGTGGCTTGTGGAGCCTCCTCAATTTTCAGCCCTTGATATCAACAACATCATCTCGGAGTAGTACTCATCTACACTCTTTGATCCTTGCCTCAAAGTTTGTAAGATTTGGTATAGAGAATTGATGTAGAAGCTTGGAACAAATTTCTTCCTCATGCAACTCTTCAATTCGGCCCATGTGTCAATTGGCCTCTCCAAATTCCTTCTCCTTGACTGCACAAATTAATTATACCAATTCAAAGCATTCTCAACAAATTCAAGGATAGCAATTTGTACCTTCTTAGCCTCGGCAAAAGGATGATAATCAAAGTACATGTCCAATTTGGACTCCCACTCCAAGTAATCCGCAGGTGTCCCTCTCCCATTGAACTTTAGTATTTTTTACTTGATGTTGTCCTTAGGCTCATCTCTTTGTTCTCCTCTCCTAGGCCGCAAGTTTTCATTGTAAGCTTGGCCTCCAAGTTCTTGTTGCCTCAATCTCTCCATAGGATCAACTCTCCTAGCAATTTGCCTTTGTTGAGCTTGTTGTTGTTGTTGATCCCTTTGCTCATTGTTTGGTGCGAC
>AWUE01011989.1:0-14794 GCA_001974825.2 Corchorus olitorius | reverse complement strand
TTTGAAAAAAACTTTGATAGATGAGATGGATGAAAAAACTTGATGATAGATGAATAGAAGGATAGATTTACCGATTGAAGATGACAACATATGCTCTGATTACCAATTAATATGAATATAGCTGTTTTAAGATTCAAATCCACCCTTGTGACCCGCCAAGAATCAACTTGAACAACTTTCAACTCTAGATGTGTATGTCGACAATCTCACCCAAGCAATCCTCTTCTTTTGTCGGCCTTAGACCTCCAATTAGACCTGCAATTGAACACCTAAGATAACAAGATTCACAAGCAATCAAGTATCACAACTTAATTGTTTGCTAGGACTCTACAAGATTGAAGAACCCTAAGTTTTGCTCAAACTAGAACAAATAAGCTAAGATAATCAATTTGGGTAAAAACCTCAATTTTATTAATCAACTCAACTTATGTTTACAAGAGGGGTTGGTGCCTTTATATAGGCAATAAAAGGGGGGCGGCTTAGATATAGAAAATCCTAAGCCCTAAGGGTAGAGGAAAGAGCTAGGAAGGAGCTAGGAAAGATCCTACTCCTTATTCTACTAGGAAAAGGAAAATAACAAGTCCTATTAAAACAAGGATTGGACTTAGTCAAACAAGGCCCAACCCAATGTCATCTAAACTAAATAAATAGCTAATTAAAAATAGAATAAAGCCCACAATGGCCAAATTACAACTCCAATGGCCTAATACTCATCGATTTTAAGTAGAGTACATAACTTGGAATCGATGGGAATATTCCTTTGGTGATGATCTCCAATGGGCTTCAAATGAACTCCAATGGCTTTGAACTCGTCAAGATGAACTCTAATGAGGCCCAATAATGCTTCCTTGAACCTTTTAGCCCTTGCTCTTGTCATTGGGTCTAATGGCATCTTCAATGGATCAAATGGCATCTAAGGCAATTCCAATGAGCTTGAAACCTTTTCCAATGAGCTTGGAACCTTCTCCAATGAGCTTGGAACCTTCTCAATTGAGCTTGGAACTTGCTCCAATTGATCGGTCGTCAGCAATCATAAAAATAATTCCCCACAAAATCCTAACTAAAGTAGAAAGGGCAAGTAGGGGTCGATCCCACAGAGAAGGTTGATAGACTTTATCCGAAAATACAATCCTTAAAATCTCTCAAAACAATATGTAAAAACAAAGGTTGAAAGAAAGCAATTAAAAAGAAAACAATTATACTAGAAACAAAGCAAAGTAAATTAAATCTAGATCTATGGCAAATAAGAAAGAAAACAATAATTAAAAAGTATACTTCTTCTCCAATGGTAGAAAACAATCAAATTGAATATGGGTCCTTGATTTAAAAGATGAATTCAACATTAAATTCTTGATAATAACTGGTCTAGGAAAATCCTAACATGCTATTTAGGTAAGATTACCGGTTAAAGCTTAAATTACCCCTTTTATTACTTAACAAATCAATTACCGGTTAAAGCTTAAAGATTTACCAAGCAACAAAGCATTAAGATCAACTATTTAATTAGTTCTTTCACACATGCTTAACAAGTAAAACCATACAACAATCAGATAAGATCCGCTCACTAGCATGAGAAACCCATTGAGCGCCTACTAAACGTCATCAATGTGCTACCACACAACCAGACTCGAGGGTTAACTGCTCCGCCTGATTTAGCAATCGATCTCTAAAATTATCAATTTAACGGCCGCATAAATCAATAAAAATCAAGGTCATGGAATAAAACAGAGTTTAACATGCTATCTATCAAAAATAAAATACTAAACTATAAGAACAGAAATCTCACCATATCAATTGATTGAATTCACCAAAGGATCAGAAGTAAAGAGAATTTAGCTCCTCATGGATTTAGGAAAATCCATGAGCGGCATAGGAATACTTACAAGACTATGGAGGGGCGAAATCTCCTTGCAAAATACCTAGGTATGCCGCACCTCTCTATGGCTAGAGAGGGTGGCGGCACCCTTGCCTAAAACTAGATCTAAAAAAAAATAGATGAAGAGAAAATATCTATGTGAAAAATATGTAGGTGTGTGATTTGTGTTACAGGAGGTGGCTATTTATAGTAGAAATAACCCTAGGTAATCCAATTCTAAGTAGGAAAGGAGTCTAGGACGGTTTAGGGTCTAAATTAGATTCTAAGTTAGCTTAAAAGTCTTCCTAGAACCAAAATCCTAGTCAAAATAGGATCCTGAAAAATCCTGAATTCGTGCAGGGACTTCAACGGCACTTTTGGGCTTGAAAACGGCAGAATTGGGTCTTGGACTTCAAAGGAAAGTTGTAGATCTCGGCGTTATCTTTCCAACGAATACTCATGGGCTTCAAACGGAGGTGTGAGTAGAAAGTTATGATTTTTCTACCAAAACGGCGCTGAATCCTAATCATGTTAGGACTAGAAGAAGGAATACGCGGTAATTGGATATCTCCTTGGATATAGGGGGCATTAATTAGGATTTTAACTCCAATTATGAGCTTATATGGACTGAGTATTTTCCCATATAAAATATCCAAAATTCCTTAGCTTAAAGGCTTATTCATGGCTTGTCTTCAATTAAGGCTCCAATCTTCAATTCTTGCTCTTGAAATAATTCTTCAAAAATCTTCAAGTCTTCAATTTATCTTCAAATGGTCTTCAAACACGAACTTCGAATCTTCCAAATCTATGCTCAAAATTGTTTTGCTCAAATCTGTGTAAAAAGTCATCAAAATAGCTCCAAAAATAGTGAAAAACAACAATTTCTCAATTTCACATCACTTAAGGACTCAAAACACAAATATTAACAAAATAGCATATATTTAAGCATAAATGGGTCCAAAAACATATTAAAATAGCCATAAAAATAGTGTTGTTTTTAGCTTGATCATAATTCCCCCACACTAAATCTTTGCTAGTCCCTTAGCAAACTAGTGCACAAAAATAAAAACTCTCTAGACTTGAGCATAAAAAAGACTCTATAATCCTAATTCCTAAACTAATGCAAATCAAAATTCCATCTTAATTTACCTCTTTCAAAAACTTTGAATGCATACACATATTAAGGATTAATGAAATTATGAAATCAAAATAACAAAGAATCATAAGAGCACTCAATTCAAACGATCAATAAATAGCAAGCATCTTTATTCTTAAGTAACCATAATTAAAGTAGTTCTAATCACTTACCATTCATTACATCCTATAACTACTTCTTTCCATAAGCTTATGTCTTCACTTTTATCTCCATTACTCAAAGGAATGCATATCATGGATACAAATCAAGGGTTTTCGTGTGGGTTATAATAGTTTTTCAAAGGGTAATTGATTTTTAGAAAATTGAGGTTACTAACCTCGAAGTGTTCATGATTTGGGGTTACTAACTCCCATTTTTTGAGGCTACTAGCACTCTAGAAGGACTCATTCTTTTTATTTTTTTTCAGAGGGACAATATTTCTGCAATTCCATGCCTCTTATCCTCTTTCCAAGGGTTACTAACTCCTTTTGTTAAAGAAAAGAGTGACAACAATGGATTGATTTTTTTTAAAAGTATATAGAAATACCTCTTCTCCTCTTGCATGAAAACAGTTCTTTTTATGAAAACAATTTCTTAACTACCTTTTTATATAAGTAGTCCCCCATACTTGTTCTTGACATATCCATAACATACTTTCATAATTGTAATTCCAATAAAAATTAAACACAAGTTCTAGAAATAGGCACTCATAGAAGAAATAAACAATAAGATCATATCACAAAACTCTAATTATACCTAATTCTAAGAAATAAGATATCATACTATCAATCAATCAATCAAATAAAACATTCTTGACAATTCTAAGCATTCTTCAATCATAATTAGATCAAATCACTCAATACATGCAAAATTTTTCAAAATTTTTGAAAAAATTATGGCATTGATTAAGATTAATGCATGTAAATTCCCTATTAGACTAGACTCTTTCCCCCACACTAAAAAGACACATTGTCCTCAATGTGAAAACACATAAGAGATTAACACAAACAATTGATATTACGCTTCATGTGGTTTATTTAAATGCAGAAAATAAAAACTAACACTAACAATTAATTCACATCAAAGAATAGGCAAGCAATCAAAGAAATCAATCAAGACAAAATAATGCAAGGAAAATTAAAAAGATAGAGTTAAAGAAAGCTTCTCTATTTGTAGGCATAAGCTCCATCATTGCTTCTGAAACTAGACTCCTTTCGAATTCAGCTTGCAATCGTCCAAATTAAGCTCCATTTGCTCTCCTTCGGTTCTTCATGTGAAATCATTGGGTTGCCTCCCAATAAGCGCCTTTCTTTAAGGTCTTTGGCTAGACTGCCTTAAAGAAATTATTCATCAAAGGTGAAGGAACTATGGATATATTCCTTCAACAAATCCATAATGATTTTGAGAGTATCATTGATGGCTTTGAGAACTTCAAGTTGAATTTTATCAAGACTTGAAATCATCAAAGTTGGGTGTTTAGAATGAATGGCCGGTGGTAGCTCAGGCTTAACCGGTGGTGGCGCGGCTTGATGCTCGGATAGAATAGTGCCACATCCCCTTTGATGATTGTTAGCTTCAAGCTTGTCTTTTGCAAAGCATTTGGCCGGTAATGGCATGGGGATGGCCGGTTCTAACTTGGTGAAAACTCGAGGTGGCTCGGTGAATGGTCGGTTGGGGCTTGGTAGTGGCGCGGAACTGGCGGATATGGTCGGGTATGGTGCGCGAAGGGTAGCGCGGAAGGCTGCGCAAGGCGCGTGGAGGATGCAACGCTGGCCGAGCTTGGCCAGGCGAATGGCTCGGCTGTGACCGGTCCTAGCCGGGCATGAGGCGCGGCTGGGGCAGGTGGTGCCGGGAATGGCCGGGCATGAGGCTCGGATGGAGCCTAGAGTGGCGCGGAGGAAGGTTGGCATGACCGGGCAGGCGGCACGGATGGCCGGGCGTGGTGTGCGGAGGAGTCCGGGCGTGGCCAGGCAGATGGCTCGGATGGCCGGGCACGTGTCTCGGCGCGACTCGGGTATGGCTGGTCCTGTCCGGGCCATGTGTGACGATGGCCGGGCCACAGCCGGGTATTGGCCGACTGAGTTGGCTCGATCATGGCCTTGGGCATCTTCCTCTGGTACCTTGACTTCTATTTTCTACTTCTCTCCTTGTGGCTGAACTCCTTGCTTGTTGACTTCTTGCTTCTTTTTTGCTTGCATTTTAGAGTTTAAAGATTGTGTCCTTCGAGATTATTCTTCAAACGCAAAGTATGCATTCTTCGGGGTTCTCTTCAACATTGGAGTGCGACTAAAGGAATCAACAAGAACTCGATCTTTGAGTCCTAATCCTCCATAGAAGATTTGGATTAGAATTCCTTTATTGAATCCATGTTGAGGGCAATCGGCACACAACTTCTTAAATCTCCTCCAAAATTGTTGGAAATTCTCGTTGTAGCGTTGTCGAATGTCTCTTATCCTTTGTCTTCCTTTGGAAATCTGATCAGGCTTTGTTTGACGAAGAATTTTCTTTCTTGGCACTTTTAACATTCACAACACAAACAAACTTGTTAGAATTCAATGGCGATTGAGATGAAATTCTAGGGTGGATTATATCACCATCCAATTCCATGGTCGAATACATCAATTTTAGCATGAGAAGTTCTTAAGAAAGGTATTCCTAATAAAAGAGGACATTGATCATTCGAATGTTCCATCTCCATAACAAAGATGTCAATAGGAAAAATCAAGTGTTCAACTTGAATTAAGACATTCTCTAGAACACCTTTGGGATGAACCAAAGATCCATCAGCTAACTGCAGAATCACGTCAGTAGTTTTCAAAGGACCAAGATTTAAAGATTGATAAAAAGAATAAGGCATCACGCTTAAAGATGCACCTAAATCTAGCATAGCATTCTCTATAACACTTCTTCCAATAGAACAAGTAATAGAAAACGTACCTGGATCCTTGCACTTAGGAGGTAAACTCTTTTGAAGCACAGCAGAGACATTGACTCCAGCACTTACCTTACCTTGTAACCTTTTTTTGTTGGTACAAAGTTGCTTAAGTAACTTTGCATAATTTGGAATTTGTTGAATAGCATCAAGAAGTGGGATGTTGACCTCAACTTTTCGAAGTATCTCCAAAATATCTTGATCATCATCTTCGTTCTTTGACTTCTTCAATCTTGATGGAAAAGGTATGACTGCATGTACCTTGTCAACGACGGTCTCCTTGGCTTTTTTCCATGGTGGTTGCGCCATCTTTTCTTCTGGGATCATCTTCAATCTTGATTTCTTTATCAGGCACTTGCAATTCTTCTTCTTTGGTGTAGCTCGGCTTTCCTTCATTTTGTGCGACATGGGTAGGAAAAGGGTTTTCCAACTCTTTTCCACTCCTTAAAGTGATTGCACTTACATTCTCCTTAGGAGGTACCTTGGGTTGCGATGGGATCCTTTGTTGACCTTGTGTCTTGAGTTCACTCATGTCACTACCCAATTGACTGATTTGTTTCCCCATCATCTCCATAGCTTCTCTCATTTGTTGCATCTCGACAGCTTGGGAAGATTGTTGAAAATTAGGCCTTTGATAATTCATTGGCCTTCCTTGATAGTTACCTTGGTTCCCATATTGTTGACTTGGTTGCTCGGCTCTCCAATAAGGTTCAGGCTTCCTTTGATATGCTCCTTGCATTCCAACAGCATTGACTTCTTGCGCGGTGTGTTCCAAAGAAGGGCACTTATCAGTGTAGTGTCCTTGTTTACAAATACCACAAACTTTAGGCACACTTGAAAAAATTCAAATTGAATAAATCAGTGAGCTTAGCGACTTGTTGATTTGTTTCTTGAACTTGTTGCTCCAGTGAGGTGGAATGGGTAGAGACTTCATTGATTCTTCTTGTATTGCCTTCTCTTGAATAGTCTTCTCGAGATCCAAATTGTTGAGTGTTGGCAGCCATGTTCTCCACTAAAGTCCAAGCATCAGTAGGAGTTTTCTCTATGAAATCTTCTCCACTTGCAGAATCTATGGAAGATCTGTCAAACGGTAGTAATCCTTCATAGAAGTATTGGATTAGCAACTGTTCAATGATTTGATGATTGGGGCAGCTCGCACATAGTATTTTGAAACGTTCCCAATATTCATGCATTGTTTCTTTATGGAGTTGCTTAATTCCGCAAATCTCCTTCCTTATACTTGATACTTTATGAGCAGAAAAGTACTTTTCCAAGAACAACTTCTTAAGGCTCGTCCAAGATGTGATTGAACCGGTTGGTAAGAGGTACAACCAATCTTTTGCACGATCCACAAGAGTGAACGGAAAAGTTCTTAGCTTGAATTGGTCTTCAGTGATACCTTGAATATTTGTTGATGTGCAGGCAATCTGGAAATCTGTCAGATGACGGTGAGGATCTTCTCCAAACAGACCATGAAACTTGGGTAAAATCTGAATAAATCCAGATTTAATCTCAAAATTTGCAGTCGTAACTGGGTATCGAATTGCTAAGTGTTGTGCATTGACGTTTTGTGCAGAAAGCTCTCTCAGGGTTTTAGGTTCTTCGTTTGCCATGTCTTGTGACGATATTGAAGCAGCAGATCTAGGAGAATTAGATTGAGAACTTGAATTGGATGACTCATCTTCTTGTTGTCGATTTGATTTCTCCTTCCTTAACGAAAATAGTGTTCTTTCTAGCTCTGGATCAAATTCAAAGTCTTCTATACCACTACTTCTCGTGTTTGGCATGCAGTTTCCTAGAAAAACTCAAAAACTCAAAAGAAAAATTGTTAGTAGTAAAAGTTCTTAAAAAAAATTAAAATTAAAGACAGAAAATAAAGAAAATATATATATATATATATATATATAGATTTTTAGAAACGCATAGACAAATATTTTTTTTAAACGTAAAACCCTTTTTTTTTATCGCAAAACCGAAAACTCTTTTTTTTCAAAAAAACAAAACGCAACACAAAAATTAAAAACGGAAAATCACAAATTTTTTTTATAGAAAAAATGTAGAAAATATATATTTTTTTTAGATCAGAAACGCAGAAACAAAGAGAAAAAATTCTCAGGATTCGTCTTCAGATGAGTCTATTTTTTTTCCACGGCAATGGCGCCAAAATTTATGATCGGTCGTCAGCAATCATAAAAATAATTCCCCACAAAATCCTAACTAAAGTAGATAGGGCAAGTAGGGGTCGATCCCATAGAGAAGGTTGATAGACTTTATCCGAAAATACAATCCTTAAAATCTCTCAAAACAATATGTAAAAACAGAGGTTGAAAGAAAGCAATTAAAAAGAAAATAATTATACTAGAAACAAAGCAAAGTAAATTAAATCTAGATCTATGGCAAATAAGAAAGAAAACAATAATTAAAAAGCATACTTCTTCTCCAATGGTAGAAAACAATCAAATTGAATATGGGTCCTTGATTTAAAAGATAAATTCAATATTAAATCCTTGATGATAACTGGTCTAGGAAAATCCTAACATGCTATTTAAGTAAGATTACAGGTTAAAACTTAAATTACCCCTTTTATAACTTAACAAATCAATTACTGGTTAAAGTTTAAAGATTTACCAAGCAACAAAGCATTAAGATCAACTATTTAATTAGTTCTTTCACACATGCTTAACAAGTAAAACCATACAACAATCAGATAAGATCCGATCACTGGCATGAGAAACCCATTGAGCGCCTACTAAACGTCATCAATGTGCTACCACACAATCAGACACGAGGGTTAATTGTTCCGCCTGATTTAGCAATCGATCTCTCAAATTATCAATTTATCGGCCGCATAAATCAATAAAAATCAAGGTCATGGAATAAAACAGAGTTTAACATGCTATCTATCAAAAATAAAATACTAAACTATAAGAACATAAATCTCACCATATCAATTGATTGAATTCACCAAAGGATCAGAAGTATAGAGAATTTAGCTACTCATGGATTTAGGAAAATCCATGAGCGGCATAAGAATACTTACAGGACTATGGAGGGGCGAAATCTCCTTGCAAAATACCTAGGTATGCCGCACCTCTCTATGGCTAGAGAGGGTGGCGGCACCCTTGCCTAAAACTAGATCTAAAGAAAAATAGATGAAGAGAAAATATCTATGTGAAAAATATGTAGGTGTGTGATTTGTGTTACAGAAGGTAGCTATTTATAGTGGAAATAACCCTAGGTAATCCAATTCTAAGTAGGAAAGGAGTCTAGGACGGTTTAGGGTCTAACTTAGATTCTAAGTTAGCTTAAAAGTCTTCCTAAAACCAAAATTCTAGTCAAAATAGGATCCTGAAAAATCCTGAATTCATGCAGGGACTTCAACGGCATTTTGGGGCTTGAAAACGGCAGAAATGGGTCTTGGACTTCAAAGGAAAGTTGTAGATCTCGGAGTTAGCTTTCCAACGAGTACTCATGGGCTTCAAACGGGGGTCTGAGTAGAAAGTTATAATTTTTCTACCGAAACTGCGCTGAATCCTAATCCTGTTAGGACTAGAAGCGGGAATAAGCGGGAATTGGATATCTCCTTAGATATAGGCGGCATTAATTGGGATTTTAACTCCAATTATGGGTTTATATGGGCTGAGTATTTTCCCATATAAAATATCCAAAGTTCCTTAGCTTAAAGGCTTATCCATGGCTTGTCTTTAATTAAGGCTCCAATCTTCAATTCTTGCTCTTGAAATAATTCTTCAAAAATCTTCAAGTCTTCAATTTATCTTCAAATGGTCTTCAAACACGAACTTCAAATTTCCAAATCTATGCTCAAAATTGCTTTGATCAAATCTGTGTAAAAAGTCATCAAAATAGCTCTAAAAATAGTGAAAAACAACAATTTCTCAATTTCACATCATTTAAGGACTCAAAACACAAATATTAACAAAATAGCATATATTTAAGCATAAATGGGTCCAAAAACATAGTAAAATTGCCATAAAAATAGGGTTGTTTTTAGCTTGATCACCAATGAGCTTGGAACTTGCTCCAACGAACTCATAGCATCTTCAAGCTTCTTCAAGCCTCCTTGCCACATGTGCTCATCCTCTCCATGATCTCCATTGAGCTCTTCAAGACCATGATGAGTCCTTGGTGCATCACAGTTCCTTCAACTTCTTCTTCAGAGCTGCTTGAGGGAATGATGGCTTTGGGAGTAGACCTTTGCTGTGATGATTCCGACTTTGACCTGCTTCCTGAAGGACTAGAAGTGGTCATAGCTGTCTCAACCTCCTTGGCTACCGTTGATCTGGATACTCTGCCAGTTCCTGCAACTTTGGTTGAACCAAGGTACTTACCAAGCAAGGCCAAACAACTATCCAAGGCCTAATTTTCAGCCATCCTCACATTATTTTGAAGGAATGCAACAAATGAAAGAGACCATGGAGATCATAAAGAAGCAAATAGGTCAATTGGCTAGTGATGTGAGTGAGCTCAAAGCACGAAGCCAAAACAAGATCCCATCTCAACCAAAAGTGCCTCCTAAAGAAAATGTGAATGCTATTACCTTGAGAAGTGGAAAGGAGTTGGAAGAACCATATCCAACTAAGCCCACAATGGATGAAGGGACAAGCAAGAACGAAAATGAATTGCATGTGCTAGTGGAAGAAGCCGAGATTGAAGATGAAGCCAAGGAAACTTTTGTTGTCAAGCCCAAATTGGATTTAAAGAAGGAGCCTTTTCCAATGAAATTGAAGAGATCAAAGAAAGAAGATGATGATCAAGACATCTTCGATATTTTACGAAAGGTCGAGGTCAACATCCCACTTCTTGATGCAATTCAACAAGTGCCAAGGTACGCAAAGCTTCTTAAGCAATTGTGTACAAACAAGAAGAGGTTACCAGGTAAGTTGAATGTTGGAGCAACAGTTTCTGTTGTCTTGCAAAAACATTTACCTCCTAAATGTAAGGATCCAGGTATGTTTTCAATTACTTGTTCAATTGGAAATAATATCATTGAAAATGCTATGCTTGACTTAGGAGCATCTTTGAGTGTCATGCCTTATTCTTTCTATCAAACTTTAAATATTGGTCCTTTAAAATACACTGATGTTGTTCTTCAATTGGCTGATGGATCTTTCTTACATCCCAAAGGTGTGCTAGAGAATATTTTAATTAAAGTGCAACATTTAATTTTTCCTATTGACATTTTTGTTATTGAAATGGAAGGAGAAATTTCAAAGGATCAATGCCCTCTCTTATTAGGAAGACCTTTCCTAAGGACCTCTCACACCAAGATCGATGTTTTCGATGGTTCATTGACAATGGAGTTTGATGGTGATGTAATTCATCCTAAAATTGCATCTAATTTATCCTTGAAAACTAATGATTTTGTTTGTGTAGTGCAAAAGTGGGTAAAGAAAGAGTTAGGTGAAGCATCTTCAACCTTGACAAGAGAGCAAATTGCAAAGGGGAGACAAAGGATTGCAAGCTTTCGACAACGCAAGGATGAGAATTTTTACCTAGCTTGGGAGAGATTCAAGAAACTTTGCGCCGATTGTCCTCAACATGCCATACCTCAAGGAATTTTGATCGAATATTTCTATCAAGGATTAGGAGTTGATGATCAAATTCTTGTGGATAGCATCAATGACATACCCTTGTTAGATCGTAGTTGTGAAGACGCATATGAGGCATTGGAAGCTTTGACTCAAGCAATTGCACCTCCAAGTTGGACAAAGAAGAAAGATAAGGAAAAGCTTGGAGAAAGAGGCGAAATTTCCACCAACACGCGTGAAGATGTCAACACGGATATGAAGGAAGCTCGAGAGAAGTTACTCAAATTCGAAGAAGCTATACTTGAACTTTTCAAAGCCATGGGTGACACTCTCAACATCATCGTGGACTTATTGAAGGAGCACATTCAATGTTCCTTCACACATGGAGAATAAGAGTCCTCGAAGATGTTTAGCCAAAGACAATAAATGAAGGCGCTACTTGGGAGGCAACCCAAGAAACTAACATCTATCCTTCTTTTCAATTTTCTTTTTATTAGTTTTAGATCATTTTGCATTTTCATGTTTTGAATTTTCTTTGTAGATTCAAATTGAGGAGCATTACAAGCAAATGGAGACAAGTGGAGGAAGCACACATGAAGATAGCAAATGGAGCATATGCTTTGCAAAAATAGAGAAGCTTTCTTAACTCCCATTTAATTTCATATGCTTTGATTGTTGATTGATGCATATTGAGATTGATTGTTTACTTCTTGAATTGAATTGTTTTTCATGTGTATCATTGTATATATTATCTCATGCATATCATACATATAGAATCTTAAGTGATAAGAGCCTAAGGTAACTCTTTAATGGTTATCAAGTGGAATTTTTGGTATGAGATAAGTGTTCTTGGATTGAAAGATTTTTAGGAAATCTTTGTGAAAGTTTGGATAATATTAAGAGTTGAAGTTGGAAGTAAGTTTGGAAGCAAAAATGCAAGGGAAAGCAAAAAGGAGCAAAACCCGATTCCAGATGGGCCCCCAGGCAGATTGCCTGTGCACCCACCTCGGAAGCCACAGCCCCCAGTTGCCCTACACCAAGCCAGCACCAGCACTAGAGCCCGACTCTAGCTGGGCGCCCAAGCAGTTTGTCTGAATCTCCAGCTAGAAAGCCTGAGCACCCAGATGCCGACCACTGAGCTAGGACAGTGCCGACCATCCAAGTGCCAAGCCCGAGCCTCTCAACTCCCAACAGCCACATCCAATTTCTCACACTATAAATACCACCCATCACCCATCTTCAATTCTCCAACACCCATCTCAAACCCAAAAGCCATTTCATTTTTCTTCTATTACCTTTGTTCACAAATTCACTCACTTTAATCATCAATTTCACTACTTCATCACTTACAAATCATTTCTTTCATCTTTTTATCACCCAAAAACACTTACCCATTAGATTATCCAACACCTTTTCCATCAAATTCTTCAAATTTTCAAATTTTCAAATTTTCAAGTTTTCAAGTTTTGGAGAAGTTGTAGATTTCTTTGGATTTTTGTTTAAAGTTATTAGAAAGGAGATAAGAGATCATTTTGGAGATTAATTGAAGAGCATTTGAGCATTGGGAAGTGCTACATTGGATCTTCAAGAAAGATTTTTCAAGAAACCCTACAAGGTTAGCTAGTGCCCACCAAGTGTTCGGGAAAATGTCAAGGAGAGTGAGAACAAGAGCTTCAACGTCACAAGCCCCACCAAATGAGGAAAACAATGTCGCTCAACCATTCCTTAATGTGCCGCTACCAATTTTTGTTGATAATGATTGTAGAGAGTGGTATGGAGCAAGGTATAGCAACTCTTTCATCATAGAGAAAGTACTTCCAACCAACATTGATCAAGGACTTGGAGTTGGCCCCTTGTTTGTCAATAGAGGATGGGAGTCACTTCTTCAAGTGGATGGATACTACTACCCCGATTTGGTGAAGCAATTCTATGCAAATATGGACAAGGATCGTGATGGACATGAGTACACCATCAACACAATGGTGAAAGGTAAATACATTGTGGTTGATGAGGAATATTTGTGTCAATTGCTTGGCTTGAATAATGAGGGTGGCATGTTCTATTTCACTTATGTTGATGGAGAACAAAAAACCGCTACCGAGAGTACATGGAAAAGGATGATGCTTTGAGAAGATTTAACATTCCTCTTGGTATGGACAACCAAGGTAATAGGGAAGTGAAGGTCAAGTACAGTGGAACCTAGGGATAGACTTGTGTGTTATTTGCTACATCATAATGTCATTCATAGGAGTAGTAACAAGGATAAGCTTCACATTGAAGACTTCTATGTTGTGGATAAGCTTTGTCATGGATTAGGCCGTTGTGATGGAATACCAATGGCTAGGTTGTTGCTCTCTAGGATATGAGAAGTTGTCAAACCCACCTATGATGATAAGACCTTTGTTTTTCCATTGTTGATTAGCAAGATTTTGATTAATGAAGGAGTTGAAGTCAATGGTGAATTACGCTTCAACAATGAAGGCAATGTCATCAATGTGAGTTCTTTAAGTCATTTGGGTATTAAGAGGCGAGTCATTGCCAATCGTGCACATTGGTGTAATGTACATCGAAGAACTTATGAGCAAGGACTTGAACAACCACATGTGGAAGGACAACCACCCTTGGAAGTTGATGAAGAGAATTTCCAAGAGCTACCTATGAGACAATTCCAACAACTTATGGTTCAAGAGATGAGGCAACATAGAAGTGAGATGAGAGCTTACATGGAGCAAATGGAGGAGACCATGCGTGACTACATGGGCCAAAGAAGGCCAAGGAGAGGCCGATGATTCTTATCCTTAGGACACTATATGTTTTGCATCTTTATTTTTCTTATGTTTTGCATTTTATCATGACATTGCATGCCTTTTTCTTTTATTTGTGTTTTAATTTGTATTTGTCTTATGTTTATTCTGGATCTTATATGAGACTTGAGTGTTTGGATGCTATGATTGATAATATGTTTGGACTAATTTGCTAAGATTGAGCTTCGACTTTCTTTGTGAATTAATCTCACATGTGTTCAATTAATTTTGATTTTCCCACTTATTGTGTTTTGGTTGCTAGTGAAGGGTTATTTGATTTGTCTAGAATTTTGGGTTTTCTATATAAGTCAAATTTATCATTTTGCACTTACTTTTCCAAAAATTCAAAAGAGATCATTGAATTTTTTGTCAAATTACTAGTACAACACACATTGAGGACAATGTGTCTTTTAAGTGTGGGGGAGGAATTAGTCTATTTGCAAGATCCTATTTTTTCTATTTTTCTTATCTTATTGACTAGAGATAAATTTTTCAAAATTTTTAAAGAAAATTGAAATT
>AWUE01011988.1:0-13093 GCA_001974825.2 Corchorus olitorius | reverse complement strand
ACACCACACACTCCCTCATAGAGAGCAAAACCAATTCAATAGGAATCAAACAAAAAAACAGAAAATACCAAAAAACGAGAAAAAGACTTACCCTTTTTTTTAGTTGTTGATTCCCAGTAACATCTGAAAGATTGAGCTTGCTACTTTCGATTCGGGTGGAGTTATTTCTGCTCGAATTGAGGCTTCATTCGTGAAAAGAAGGGTTAGATTCGAGTTTGGAAAGCAAGGATGATGAGAGTTTCGGTTTTTTGGTTGGGAATAATTAAAAGAAAAAGCAAGTAGTGGCGTTGAGGGTCTTGGGCCGATGAAGCTCGAGCAACGGCGGTGTGGGTGAGATTGCGACGCTGTTGGTTCATTTAGTGAGAGAATGTCGAGGAGAGAGATAGGGAAGAGGAGAAGAGATTCTAGGTCTTTTGACGGTCATGAAGTTCAGGGTGGTGGTGGCCATGGGACGATTGGTTGAGGAGGGGCGGCGGTGAGAGGATTTGGAGGTCAAGAAGCGACGGCGGCTGTGGAGGTTGCTTGAGCTAGGGTTTCAGGTGAAGATGAGGAAGGAAGAAGAAAATAGGAAGAAAGAAGAAGAATAAGGAGGGCTGGCTTCTTAAACGACATCGTTTCAATGAAGTGCTGACCCAAATCCGGTTCCCATCCCAAATATGACCCGGTTTAGGCCCAATCCGATTTTAATCGACCCAATCCAATGGTCAGCCTGAAAGCCCAAGCTAAGTTTGGTATAGTTTTCTACTTGGGCCTTTTCTTTTCTTTTCCGTTTGGACTTCACTTGATTTCTTTTGATTTGATTCATCTTAGCTTAGTTTATTTGGATTAGTTATTGGGCCCATTGTTGCATTTGGTCTTAGTTTAGTATTAGTATAGGCTTGAATTTGGAGTAGTAACTAATTTAGGTAATTTTGACCTTATTTCAATTTCACAGTTTCATAGTTGGAGCAAGGGGATTAGATTTTGAGCAAAGTTGAGACAATTAGCTTAAGCTATGGAAGATTCAAGATATAGGGTAAGTTAGAATTTGGATTAAGACTAGTTAGGAGATAACTAGGATTGAGGGTTAATTAAGCCTGGTTAGAAGTTAGTTAGGGTTATGGTTTTAATTAGAATTAATTGAGACATAACAAGTATGCTCATGTGCATTCACATTTCAAATCCTATAGTTATTGTTTATCCATATTATTGATTTTCAAATTGTGCATTTTGCCTCCTGAATTTTGCTAATCTTTTACTTGATGTGCAGATAGGCCTCCAATTTGTCCAATTTGGCCCTGAAGCTTTAAATTTCTTTCAATTTTGTTCTTTGTTAGTTTAATTTCAGTTTAATTTGGCCTTGGTTTGTAATAACTAGTAATTAGTAGAAGTAGAATTTTACTATATACATGCATCATACTTCATCTTGTTATTGAGATGTATTAATACTCGTCTTTTACTGAGATAAGGGGTCGTCTAGATAAATGTACTCGGGTAAGAACTTCTGGAAGTCTCTTTTAGACCGAATCTTTTCCATAAACACCCCCATAATGATGGGAAGGGGTTTATGGAATTGATTTTGGGTAGACCTGTATTAATGCATATAATTAAAAGCGATCTTTCATGCATTGTTATTTGACATTCATGCGAGTTAGTTAAATAAGAATTGGTAAACAACGATTTTTTTTACGATGACGGGTGGGTCCCAAGTAAATGTACTCGGGTACGAATTCTTGGTTCCCGCTCCGAGATTGGATTACCTTCGAGATACCCCCATAATGCGTAGGAAGGGTCTCGGGTTAATTTCAAGTATATCGTTGTTTACCGATTAAAAGACTAAAACATGTCAGTTCATGCATCATCTGCATTCATTTTTCTTCCCTTTAGGAATCAAGTATTACTTAGAAAATACAAAAAAGAGATCTTTCTCAAAGCATTTTCAAAGTTGATGTTCTCTTATTCAGTTTTCAAAATAAATTAAAATTGGTAATCAAGAGCTTTTAAGACTTAAACAGAAGTTTTCAAATTGAAATCAAGACTTAGTTTATCAACAGAAGACGGAAAAAAATTTCCAAAACTATAAGAAAAGAAGATTTTCACACCATTTTTAGGAAGACTAAAATGGGAGTTTCCAAAATAAAGTAAAAGGCTTTAAAAACATAAATAAAAGGTTTTGACACAGCATTTTCAAAACCTCTTCCCGATACGGAAGATTCAACAAGAGAACAAACAGTGAAAGAGAATCGAAATAGGATTGATCGACGGTGTTCGATCATATTCTTCGAATTCTCGACATTTGTTTTTTAAAATGATTTTAGTTTCTTTTATAACCCTTTTGATAATAAACAAGATTTAGATAAAAGCAACCATTCAGTATAAAACCCATTAGATTTAGTTTAGACTAGAGGTACTGTCGTTTGACGGGCGTGTCGGGGGTGCTAATCCTTCCCCGAGCGTAACCGACTCCCGAACCCATACACTCTGGTTAAGCAGACTGTATTAGGTTTAGTATTACCTTCGCCAAGCTTAGGTTAATATTAGACTTAATAATCGGATAGGTGACTAATCACACCTTAGAAAAAAGATTAGTGGCGACTCCTCCTTACCAACGTCGTCTCGGCAGGGTTCCCCGGACCCGAACGTTTCGACAGCTTGGCGACTCCACTGGGGACAGTTTTAGAGAGTCAGGCCTCACTTAGTTTAAACAAGATCTAGGGTTAATAAATTGGTTGCCTTGTTTTGTTTCGATTTATTTTGTTTGTTTGATGTTTTACTCTTGTGCTTTGATATTTCTGCTATCTTCACCCATATCTTGTTGTTTTCTTTGTCTTCTGTTGTGGTTAGTTACTAGGTCTGTCAGGTGTAGTTTTAGGGTGATGGTAAGTTGTTCCTTCACACGTGTCACTTAGATTGCATCTTGCATTTACATTTTGGCCACCTTGATTAGATTTTGGGAGGTGTAATAAGCGAGCCTTCGTGGGACCAATCAGGTCCCCAGGCAGGTTGTGCGAAAGACCTCCCCGCAATGAGACTTTGTCGGGTCAAAATTGGGAACCTCTTAGGTTTGAGTGGACTAAGCCAGTATATAAGTTGGTACACATAAGGAACATCTCTTACTGTTACCTCTCGTTTTTCAAAATAAGGACTGTAGAGAGAGTAACACCTTTTTCTCTCAATAAATAGACTACCCGTCCCAAGGGCATTTTCGTCCTTTTGACTTTTCAGGAAAATAAAAAAGGTTTTTTTATTCAAGAATAAAAGGGGCATAATTTTTCTTTAAGATTTTTAGCGATATTCTTATGTTCAGTTACTAACGAGTTTTTGTTTCTTCCCTTTTGTTTTATCTTCTTGCACCTGCATATGAATAACCTTTCTGTTTCGCAGGTTCCATCCTAGGAAATCATGACATCATTTTTTTGTATTCTCATGCATCCATATATTCTATAATTGACCATGCATATTCCCTTTATTCGTTTATAGAGTTAGGTTGCTATGCCGCGTTGCATCTAGGTACGCACCTTTTATGATAAGTTATCATCATATCCATTGTTATAGGTCATACATCCTTCATGCATTGCTCAGGTCTTTATATATATGCTCATACATCCATCATGCATTATCCATTCATTACTACATACATCTATCTTGCATTATCATTATCTTTTGTAAATAGATACATTTTGTGCATAGGCAATACGTTTCTTGTAGATAATACTGGTTTTCTATCTGTTGGAGTCTAACATCATCAGGGGAGCATTTTTAGAAGCATCATGTGCAACATTGAGGCTTAATCAGTGAGCAGGGTCGATTAAATTTTCTTCTCATATACATTGTCAAAGTCTGGCCAAGTTAGTGAAGTCGCTCTCGGCTCAGAAAAGTAGCAATTCAATAGAGAACTCTGCAATCTCATGGGAAAATTGACAATCCCAAATCAATGACAATAGGGAAGGGAAACCTGCCATAAGAAGGGAATTTCTGAGACTGATAAACTCTTTTCTCACATGCATAGCATCTGCATAGATTTTTGTCATTTGTATCTTCTCATACTTATGATTGTTAAAATTGTCGCACTTTTGAATGTGAATATTTGTTGAATTGGGTGATCACCACTATGAGACTGTTTCGAAAAGCGCTTTATAATTTTCACTTGGGCAGTGAGCAAAGGAATGTCTGATTTATAAAAGGTTTGAGAAAAAACAAAACAAGATTCTTTTGAATAAACAATTGTGTTTTGAACAAAAAAGATCAGATGAGATCAAAACTGTAACGTTTTTAAGATGATAACATGATCACTCGCTTTATGTCAACACTGCTCAGAACCCCAAATTCATTGATCCTAAAAGAGTCCATTCTTTCTCTTGGAAGCCAATTTGAATCTGAGACATATTGAGATCTTTCCATTCATCTAGCCAAATTACTTTCAGAGACCAAATTACTTGCAAGCCTTGGGAAGACTGTTTCAGAAATCAAATAAGCCCACTTACATGACACCTTTCAAACCACTTCAATCGTTGAGACACCTTTATCACCCATGTGAATAGATGCTCGTCTTCATCAATAAAGAGGTCCGACAAGACAACGAGGTAGAAGACATCAATCATCAAATTCCCATCAAAGAAAAAGAAAAACTGGGCCTAAAAAAGAAAGAGGTCGCAAAAAAAAGAATAAAAAGAATTGCAACATCATGTGCTCGCACAGTTTTTCAGGATGGTAAAAAGACAAGCGACGTTTTTCAAGAAAATTGTTTTCAAGAAAAAGGCTTTCAAAAATAGGTTTTCAAAAAGGTTTCGAGTCTTTTAAGAGTCGCCTTTCGTCAAAATATCCAGATCTAAAATGATAAATGGCCTTCTTTCTTATCCTTTCACTTGCATAAAATTACCCATTGATGTCCCCTTTGAGCCTTATGAGTGTTCTTTCGAATTAACCCTGATCAAGGATCACCCTCCACATTGGAGGCAAAGAAGAAGTAGAGTTTACGGCAAATGGGGAAGATGATACCCAAGCACACTAATAAGGGTGGTGTGAATGAAGGGAAAGAAGAAGAGTGTCATCAATCGGAAAAAGATGTCCGAGCATGTCAATAAGGATAATGTGAATAAAAAGAAGGTAAGAAGAAGGAGAACCTGTTAGGAAAGGCAGCATAATCAATGGAGAAAATGCAGAACATGCAATGGTAAAATGCTATCTGAGATCATCAAACACTCTATTAGAATAATAGCATATGCCAAAAAGGAAATAAAAGCAAATGAAAATAAAGGGCACAGAAGCAGCAGTCATCCATAAGCTTCATTTTCAAGAGGAATTCAAAAATGATCAGGCAGAGTCCCAAAAGTATAACTGGTTGCTCAAGCAAGCAAGGGAATTCACAGTGTGACTGATGTCAAAGACAAAGCAGAAATCACTGTTCAAAAACAGGACAGCCTTTGCATTCAACTCAAAGAAAAAAGAATAAAAAAAAGAAAAAAAACTCAGCCTAAAAAAGAAAGAGGTTGGAAAAAGAGAAATGAAATAAGGAGGGATCCAAGTTGAAAACCCGTAAAGGGCGGCTTGGGTCCATCGGGGGTCACTTGAGTTGAAAACCCGAAAAGGGCGGCTCAAGTGAAGGATGGAAAAGGAGGAACTTGAGTTGAAAACCTGAAAAGGATGGCTTGGACCCGCTGGGGGTCATTTGAGTTGAAAACCTGAAGAGGGCGGCTCAAAGTGAAAAAAGAAGATGTGAATTCGAGGAGTAAGACAAGCAAGAAAGAAGAACGAAAACAAAGAAAAGGGGTTAAATAGAATAAAGAGGAAGATGAGTGAACATGTTCAGATCAGAAGCTTGCAAGAGACTATGGAAAGGGCATCAAAGCATAAAGAACTCTTCACGCAAGCAAGAAAGTGATCCTTGGATCGAACACCCTCAAACACATTTTTTGAGCCTTTTATCCTTTCTTTGGCACCCCCAACCCAATCCCACATTACGTGCCTAACAAAGTCCATCTTTGATCAGATCAGGATATCAAAGGTGAAGGGATTGTTCCTAAAATAGAAATTGTTTGCAAAAGAAAAAAGTGTTTTTTCTCAAAAAGGTTTTTAGAGAAAATTGTTTTCAAAAAAGTTTTTTTCAAATGCAAGTGCATGATGAGAAAAAAGAGAAAAAAAGAGAAGATAAACCTCTAGGGTGAAAACCCGAGAAAGGCCAATCTAGAGCAAGGATGGGAATTCCTAGAGCCTCCAAAACAGTCAGAGAAAACATGACCTCTTTTGCAGTAATAAGCATTAACTCGAGAGTGGACAATGTCATAAAGCATTTCAATCTCGTCAAAGTGAAGCTAACGCACCAGAATAAATCTTTTTGACAATTGTCATTCAATCCTTTCAAACCGTATTTCTTTCAATACCAGTGTTGATACAAATCATTTTGGATAAGATGACAAATTGAGAATGTTTTGAAAATGAGTTTTGCAAAAGATTTGCATTCTATTTGTGAGCCCAAGAAGAAGGTTAAGTCAAGGATCTCACACCGGAAAGTTTTCTAAGTGGTGGTCACCAAGTCTTTTTGAGGAAGTCTATTTTAGTAGGGCCACGTATATATGGGGCATTTTTAACGAAATCATAAAAATGTTTTCAGGGGAAAAAGGGGTAACGTCTTGTGGGATCATTTTAAATCATGTCAAGTTTCAAGAGAATTCAGCTATATGATGAGAATTTTTGACTTCTGAGTTAAATTATGTTGTAGGAAGTTGGCAAGGAAAATGGTACCAGGATTGGGGCAAAGGAGTCAGCTAAAGCTTGTCAAGGAGACATTTGGTTATATAAGGGAAGTCAATATCATAGTACTCTCCTTAGTCAATTCATCATTTCAGCATACATGTGCATTCATGCATATATGCACACACTAGAACATTTCATCTTCATCAATAGCAGGAATGCAAGATAAAGCGCCAGGTTCACTATGAGAGTAGAAAGAGGAACTCAGAGTCATTCAACAGGAGTCGTTTGGGGCATTCAATAGAAGTCATTGGGGCAATTTAGAACAAAGAAGAAGGAAGTTAAGATCCTAACAGGGGAAGACGCCAGAAATCACAGCTTTGAGGACGCGAGTCAAACAAGTACAGGCAGAAAAGAGATCAAAAGGTCACAAAAGAGAGTTCAAGAAATGAGGAGGCAAGAAAGAGAGGAGTCGGGAAGAGGAAAGAGACAAAGCCGAGAAAGGTTGAAGGAGGTAGATCTAAGAAGAGGGAAAACCCATTCAAACAGAGGAGGAGAAGCAAAAGGAAGTTCAATAGGAATTCATTAGCAGATGATGATGATGGCTTGAAGTTTAAAAGATGCTAGCTAATCAAAGGTGATTTTCTCAGAAGATTCAATTGGGGCAAGAGCTCATATAATGACAAAGAGTTAGCAAATCAGGGGCAAAGGTATTAAGATGAGTAAGGGGAGATCAATAAGAGTCAATGAGCCAGGAAGCTAGAGAAAAGAAAGGTGAACAAATTGACAAGAGGTTGATCGGAAGACGATCTTTTCAAAATAGATCAGCAATAGATTTTTCTCTCAGAAAGTAATTCTCAAAGGATAGCCAAAGATGATCTGGAAGACGGCTTCTTAGAGGATTTTAGAAGTACACCGGAAGACGGTTTGCTATAAAGATTGGAAGACAATTTCATTAAGGAATACACCGGAAGACGGTTTGCTAGAAAAGATTTTCAAATGTTGATTGGAAGACAATCTTATCGGAAGACGGTTTGCTAGAAAGAATTTTCAGGAGTTGATCGGAAGACGATCTTGTCAAGAAGTACACCAGAAGATGGTTTCTAAACAATTTTCAGAAGTTGATCGGAAGACGATCTTGTCAAGAAGTACACCAGAAGATGGTTTCTCAAAAATTTTCAGAAGATGAGCGGAAGACGATATTGTCAAGAAGTACACCAGAAGATGGTTTTTCAAAAAAATTTCAGAAGATGATCGGAAGACGATCTTGTCAAGAAGTACACCAGAAGACGGTTTTTCAAAAACTCCAGAAGATGATCGGAAGACGATCTTGTCAAGAAGTACACCAGAAGATGGTTTCTAAAAAATTTTCCTAAGTTGATCGGAAGACGGTCTTGTCAAGAAGTACACCAGAAGATGGTTTCTAAACAATTTTCAGAAGTTGATTGGAAGACGATCTTGTCAAGAAGTTCACCAGAAGATGGTTTCTCAAAAATTTTCAGAAGATGAGCGGAAGACGATCTTGTCAAGAAGTACACCAGAAGATGGTTTCTCAAAAATATTTCAGAAGGTGATCGTAAGACGATCTTGTCAAGAAGTACACCAGAAGACGGTTTTTCAAAAATTCCAGAAGATGATCGGAAGACGATCTTGTCAAGAAGTACACCAGAAGTTGGTTTCTCAACAATTTTCAGAAGTTGATCGGAAGACGATCTTGTCAAAGAAGTACGCCAGAACATGGTTTCTAAACAATTTTCAGAAGTTGATCGGAAGACGATCTTGTCAAGAAGTACACACCAGAAGATGGTCTTTCAAAAATTTTCAAAAGATGAGCGGAAGACGATCTTGTCAAGAAGTACACCAGAAGATGGTTTTTCAAAAAAATTTCAGAAGATGATCGGAAGACGATCTTGTCAAGAAGTACACCAGAAGACGGTTTTTCAAAAATTCCAGAAGATGATCGGAAGACGATCATGTCAAGAAGTACACCAGAAGTTGGTTTGTCAATAGTTTTCAAAAGTTGATCAGAAGACGATCTTGTCAAAAAGTACGCCAGAAGATGGTTTCTCAGCAATTTTCAGAAGATGATTGAAGGACGATCTCGTCAAGAAGTACACCAGAGGATAGTTTTCTCGAAAAGGTTAAGAAGTTGATCGGAAGACGATCTTAAAAAATGCACCAGAAGACGGCTATTTAGAAATAGATTTTCAGAAGTCAATTAGAAGAAGGTTTATCAGATTTAGATATCTAGAAGCCAATCGGAAGATGATTTTTCAGGAAGATTTTTTGATTGGAAGACAATCTCCTCAAATGTGTTGGAAGAAGACTTTCTCAAATGAATCTTTTCAAAGAGCATCAAAAGATGATTTCCTTTTAAGATTTAATTGGAAGACAGTTCAAAGGATAAGCGGAAGACGGTCCTTTTAAGATTGAATTGGAAGACAATTCAAAGGATACGCGGAAGACGGTCCTTTTTAAGATTGAATTGGAAGACAGTTCAAAGGATAAGCGGAAGATGGTCCTTTTAAGATTGAATTGGAAGACAGTTCAAAGGATAAGCGGAAGACGGTCCTTTTTAAGATGGAATTGGAAGAATGTTCAAAGGATAAGCGGAAGATGGTCCTTTTTAAGATTGAATTGGAAGACAGTTCAAAGGATAAGCGGAAGACGGTCCTTTTAAGATTGAATTGGAAGACAGTTCAAAGGATAAGCGGAATACGGTCCTTTTTAAGCTTGAATTGGAAGATAGTTCAAAGAAGTTGATGGGGAGACGATCCATTTCGAAATAGAAAGAAAAGTGAAACATCTGACTCAGCAAAAAGGGCGGGTGTCTACTTCTTTGCACACTTCCTAACTCTCAAAAAGTATGCAAACTACTTCTTTTCACACTTCTCGATAATTAGCAAGCGCACAAAGAGGGGCAGCTGTAGACACCAATTTTTGTCCTGTATCCTTCAATTTAAATCATTTACTTCTTATTTGGTATTAGGGTCACCCAGGGGCATTTTGGTCATTTTTACATTAAGGGCATTTTGGTCATTTGCATGTTCAGGGGCACGTTGGTCATTTTAAGTTCACTCGTAATTTAGATTAATTAATTCATCTTGGTCATTTAGATTGGATTTGAAAAACCCAAAAAAACAAAAAAAATCTTAGAATAGGCATCTTTGGCATTTTTGCATATCTCATGGCTTAACTTCATTCAGTGATCTAGTGTTGTTGCATTTCAATCAGGTAGTTTAAGTTCAATCTAGTTTTTGGATCAATTAATCCTCAATTTAGCAATTGGTTAGACGTTACATTGGATATTGCATTTTAAGTAGTTTTTATTCTAAGCATTGTCACAAAAAAGTCATTTATTTTTCATGGTAATTTTAATTAAATCGCATGGGCATCCGTCATAGTCTTGGTGCATAATTGGTGATTTGGCATTAAGCACTCTAAGTCCTTATTCTAATATAAAATCATCTTGGGGAGACCATTTTGCTTTTGATTAATTTAAAATTACTTCAAATAACATAGCATAGGTAAAAATAGTTGCATTATAACATTGTTAATCAAAAGAGTACAAAAAAATTGGAAATTGAAAATCAAAAAAAAAAAAAGAATTATGTGCTCTCATTTGCACATTTGCATTTCATATAGATTACACACATAGAAAACACTAAATAGAATTTACATTTATATGCCTAGCTATAGTGATATCCAATAGTTTTCCTAGTGGACATTTTCCTGCCTTCTCTTTCCTTCTCCAAAGTTTCCTCAATGGGTGGGCAGTGATCTCATGACCTGCAAAGTACAAAATGCCAACAAAATGTGCCCCCCAAGTTCAAGGCTAAACACCATTCATTGGTGTAAGCCGAGAAAAGGTCGGAGGGCATAAATGGAATGCAAGGGCAGTGCAGCAACATCAAACAAAACAAAAAAAACATTCAGAGGCTATCAAACAAGCATGCACCTGAGCGTTGAAGGTCTTTTAGAAGACCTCATGTGCAGGGCTGTGCATGAGAGGAATGGCGAGATGGTAACGAGATCAGAATGCACAAAGAAAAAGAAAGTAAGCAGGCCAACAAAGAGCTTCACAACAGAACATATGCAAGAAAAAAGAACATGATAGCATGAGGGGCATTTTGCTCTTGGCTGAATTGGGAAAGGAATCCAAGATTAATTCCTGGTCCCTAAATGCCAATGCAGCCAGAAACCAAACAGCCATTCCAAAAAAACAAGCAAAGGAGCAGCAAGCACAGGCAATAGGATCATGCAACACTAAAGGACGTCGCAACAATACAAGTGCAAAATCAGAGAATCCGAGCAGTACAAGAGAGCATGCAAGTGAAGATAGTGGCAAAACATCATTTTATTCACCCTCCAATTACAGAAGTACACTAGGCAAGGGCATTCAAATAATTATTTGGAATTCAAAGTAGTTGCAAAGAGACAATTCAGGGTTCCACACATCAAACTCTCAAATTTTGGCAGCTTATCTTTAATATGAATCATGGCATGCATTACACTGTCATTTTGCAGCAAATAGAGCACATTGCATTTAGCATGTTTTTTTTGTAGCCTGAGTATACATTTCAGCAATAGACATAGCAGCAAAGCATATCCAATTTAAGCATCAGTTCCTTTAGTTTAGCATTGTAATTTCAGGACTAGCAAACATACACTGCATTTCATGTCAACCACAGAAAAACACAAGAAAATAGATCAAACATTGCACCAATCATGGCATTTCAGATAAGTCATCAAGTTTTTTTTTACATCATAATTAGCATTCTAAGTTTAGAGTTAAGCATAACAAGCAATGGCAAGACCAGTTCAACGAGAAACAAGGCAATTTCCCAAGCATTCAATTGCCAGTCTCTAAGCATGTGAAACAAACAGCAAGTCAACAGGCAGATTCATCTCAATTGCCAGCAGGCATATGAGTCCATTCGTTGCATCACAATCATTTCAGCAACACAAAGGCAGTAGTAAGGATACATAACAGCAGGTAAAGTTCAGTACAAGACAAAATGGCAGAAGCAAACAAAGCAACAAAGAATTACATCCAATTTGCCCATCAGGTTAAAAAAATTCAGTTAGAAAAGTTACCTGCTAAGCTAGTCAATGAAGCCAGCTCATCCACCTTTGCCGATTCCTCCTGATCCTTATCCTCCTCCCCAACAAACCTGCACAAGGAGACAAAAAAATCGATTAGAGCTAATGCATTGAATCAGGGGATTCTTCTCTCCTTAAAATCAGTATCTCTCCACCTCAGAAAGGGACACTTCTTCACACAGGATCATTATCCTCTCCCATAAAGAAAGCACTCCACACACTACACAAAAAAGGGGCCTTCTCTCTCAAAAAAATTTCTCTGATCTTCTCACTGAAAAATCCTCTAACCACAATCTCAAAAATCCTCTCTCACTCTCTCTCTGATCTCTCTCTTCACAACACTGAATCGCACAAAAAAATCCACAGTTGCTCTCAATTGACACCTCTCCAGACTCTCCATCCTCCCTCTCCATTCCACACTCGAGAACTCTCTCAACATCCAGGAACCCTCTACACACACCACACACTCCCTCAAAGAGAGCAAAACCAATTCAATAGGAATCAAACAAAAAAACAGAGAATACCAAAAAATGAGAAAAAGACTTACCCTTTTTTTTAGTTGTTGATTCCTAGTAACGTTTGAAACATTGACCTTGCTACTTTCGATTCGGGTGCAGTTATTTCCGCTCGAATTGAGGCTTCATTCGTGAAAAGAATGGTGTGACTCGAGTTTTGAAAGCAAGGATGATGAGAGTTTCGGTTTTTTGGTTGGGAATAATTAAAAGAAAAAGCAAGCAGTGGCGTTGAGGGTCTTGGGCCGATGAAGCTCGAGCAACGGCGGTGTGGGTGAGATTGCGACGCTGCTGGTTCATTTAGTGAGAGAATGTTGAGGAGAGAGATAGGGAAGAGGAGAAGAGATTCTGGTCTTTCGACGGTCATGAAGTTCAAGGTGGTGGTGGCCATGGGACGATTGGTTGAGGAGGAGCGGCGGTGAGAGGATTTAAAGGTCAAGAAGCGACGGCGGCTGTGGAGGTTGCTTGAGCTAGGGTTTCGGGTGAAGATGAGGAAGGAAGAAGAAAATAGGAAGAAAGAAGAAGAATAAGGAGGTTTGGCTTCCTAAACGACATCGTTTCAATGAAGTGCTGACCCAAATCCGGTTCCCATCCCAAATATGACCCAGTTTAGGCCCAATCCGATTTTAACCGACCCAATCCAATGGTCAGCCTGAAAGCCCAAGCTAAGTTTGGTATAGTTTTCTACTTGAGCCTTTTCTTTTCTTTTCCGTTTGGATTTGGATTTCACTTGATTTCTTTTGATTTGATTCATCTTAGCTTAGTTTATTTGGATTAGTTATTGGGCCCATTGTTGCATTTGGTCTTAT
>AWUE01011987.1:0-49188 GCA_001974825.2 Corchorus olitorius | reverse complement strand
ATGGGTGATGGAATTCAACTCCAAAGTGTAAAGCCTGATAAAATCTATAAACAGACACCTCCCAAATGCACAGTTTATGTTTACTGATACATATCCAGCAATTCTTGACTTGATCAACAACCCTACAACCTATGGTATAAATATAACCCTCTCTTTTTCTATTGCACTAAAACTAACATCAACTTATAAATCATTATGAATCTCATTCAATCTTTATCTCCTTTTTGTTTTGTTTTTGCAGGTTCTAAGATTTCAAACACATCATGTTGCAATGTCGGCAGCTTGGCACAAGCATTGGTGGTTAATTTATGCTTGAAAACTCAAAACTGTGTAATAATCGCAAGGATTATGTGTTTTAGGATGTTTTCCATCCATCAGATGCAACAAATCAAGTGAAAACCCTAACCTCTCAAAGCCATAAGCCGCTTCAGGTAAAAGTTTCCCATTTTCCACTCTTTTGTGAATGCTCCTCCTTTATATTTTTCCTCTTACTTAGAAAATGTAAGCAAAAAAGGCAAAATTAGTAGTGTATTGATGATAATTATTGTTTTGCTTTGAGACTGATGAAAACTGCAGGCTTTATGGGTTTTTCTGTATATCTGTTTATATTTGTATAAATTGACTAAACAAGTTCCATTTTTCTTTTTCTCTCTCCATTATCATATGAGCAGAGCTTTTTATGATTAGCAAAGTAATTTGTTGTCAGGGTAAAAATTAAAAGGACCTTCAATGTTGAAATTTCTTCACTGTAATTTTGTTAAGTTTCATAGTTAGTATGGAATGCTATAGAAACAAGTAAGTTTATATGTCTTATAATTTCAATGAAATACCCAAATTAATTGGATTTGGTCTTGAACTCTATTGTTGGTGCTGCTTTAGCTCCCCTGCTTTATTGGTCTCTTGCTAATGTTGTTTAATATAAATTACTAATGTGTAATCTTGGTGCTTAACTTTTGCAGAGCACTGTTAGAAAATTAGTTTGGTGGTTTCAAGTTGCAGCTGAGAAAATAAGAATGGACAATCCAAACTCAGGTATTTATGTTGGACTTTCCCTACTTTCAAGGTTCAAAACCCATATTTTTATTGCAATTTTTCCACTTTGTTTCCTTTTTCTTTGGGTTTGCAGATGTGGCCTGATGTGCCTAATTTTCTGATGAATGTTGCTATATTTGTTGGGATTCATGATGCTATGGAGACTAGCAATAGTTGGATTTCCTTTTGCTGTTCTTTTAGTGATCTTCCTGTCTAATGTATGGGAGAGTTTTGATAGGAATAGCTAGAAAGATAAGGTAGGAATACAATAAGGCTGGTATAATAGCAGAACAGACAATATCTTTTGTAAGAACAATCCATTCCTGTGTTGGTGAAAGCAAGACCATTGCAGAATTCTCTGCAGCTCTACAAGGCTCTGTGAAGTTTGGCTAAAGGTCTTGCCATTGGAAGCAATGTGGTTGTTTTTTCTACTTGGTCATTCATGGCTTATTGTGGCAGCAAAGTTTTCAAGAAAAATAGTCATGTACTATAGTGCTACAAAGAAAAGAGAAATTCAAGATTCGATGAAGATCCATTTATTATTGATTCCCCAAATTTTAGATTAAGCATTCCTCATTTTCTATTTGAATGTTTAAATAAGATAATGATAGTCCTGACCACATTTATCACTTGAATATTTAGATTATGAAGCCCAAAATTACTAATACCATTAATCTAACATTACCTTTAAAAAATTTCATTCATCTAACAGCAAAAATTCCTAACGAATAAACATGATACAGCTATTATAGTAACCACAAACACTTCGTCAACCATGAAAAATCTACAGTGAAGCGCGGCAAAAAGCCTAGTTATATTAATATTATGACACCACTGAATCAAATCTCTGGCTCCGCCAATTCCTAGTGGTCTACTTTGAAAATTCAAAAATGGTCCATTATCATGCCAATCAAGGATATGTTCATTGACATTTATATCTACCACTCTTTTATTAGTCAATTAAAGCAGCATCCAATAGTTCAGACTTCATAAATCATGAACATGAAAGTTATCTCGTCGTGAAAGAACGCTTTTTTTTTCTTTATCAGTTTGGTCAGCTTGAGAAATGAGAACATTCTCCTACATCCAGCCAGTTAAATGTTTGATTTTCTGTCTGACGATATCTTTGGGCCCATTATGTGTCAGATAATGAGGCTTTTATGGCCTCAACGTGCTCTTAAGGCCCAATAAAAACATGATTTTCTTTTTCTCCCAAAAAAAACGAGCAGATTTTTTTTATTTTTTGGATAAAAATTGTCTGGAACTGGGAACTCTCAAGGAAGAAGTTGAAGGTGGAGGTTGATGCATATCAGGTATTTGCTTAAAGCCATGGAAGTTGCTTTATGTCACTTTTAAAGCTTTCAATTTCATCCTTCTTTTTTTGTATTTCTTTTCTGCTGTTCTTCTAGTTTATTATTTTTCCTCAATTCAGTTCTGTCTTGTTTAGCTCTACTCATTTGAATTCAGAAAGCATCCACCTGCATTGGCAATGCTGTTTACCCTCTCCTGAAATCATAGCTAAACCCATAATTTATTTCATATTTAAGATTTATAGAGGTATTCAAATTTGTATTTCAATTTTAATTAAAATCGGTCAAAGTTGGATAGTGATTCTTCTGTTTCAAATTTTCCTTGAATGAAGGTGTACGCTTTGACAGATGGGATAGCAGATAGAAATGCAGGAGATATAGGTGTATTCAAATTGGTTGAGAATTGAAATACAAGAAAAAAATGGCTCTTAATCTTGCAGCAAAGATATCTGTCCCTACTGTTTCCAATACAATGGAGACTGTCTTGAGACCTGGAAACGAATGTAAGAATTTGAACTCTTGGGTTGGCTGCTTTATGTGTATTAATCATATATTTGTTCTTCCTATCTCATATCTCAGTACTAAAAGAACCAGATTTATGCATTTTCTTCATGTAGTCCTGAACTGTTCCTCATCAATTTCCATTCTTTTTTTACTGTTATATTCTGCAACATATCAGGTAAACAACTGCAATTCAAGAATCATGTTGTTAATCCATCTGGAGAAGCTTTGTCAAGTCGACGTTGCATAATAGCGCGTACCGGTGCTTCTTTGCTTGCTTTTCTCACCTTCAATGGTAGCTTAACTCCATTACCAGTATGGGCTGAATCAGATGAGCAGAAGGATGAGGATGAAGGAGTTGTAGGAACCATTAAATCTTTGTTTGATCCTAATGAGAAAACTAAGTCTGGGAAAGTGTTGCCAAAGGCTTACTTAAAGTCAGCAAGAGAAGTTGTGAAGACATTGCGTGAATCACTCAAGGAAGATCCCAAGGATATGGCTAAATTTAGAAGAACTGCAGATTCTGCCAAAGAATCGATTCGAGACTATTTGAGCAATTGGAGGGGACAACAGAAGGTTGCTAATGAGGTTTGATTTGAATCCTTGACTAGCTTGTTTTTGGAGATCAGATTGTTGATTAGTCTGATATTTCTTTTTTCACCTGTGTAATACAGGAATCATATATTGAACTGGAAAAAGCAATCCGATCTCTGGCCGGTTTCTACGCGAAGGCAGGTCCATCTGCCCCATTACCAGAAGAGATTAAGAATGAAATTTTGAATGATTTAAGTACAGCTGAAGAATTTTTGTAGTGCTAGATATATACACCTCATCAATTCAAGCCAATCAACATGAGAGTGGCATATATATCTATTTTGTTTAAAATGTATCTATTGTTTATTCTATAAAAGAATTTACAATTCGCATAATTATGCGTTCAAATTATGGAACCTTACAAGCAAGCTATGGAGTACATGGCCAAAAGGAAAGGACATAGGAATGAGGGAAAGACAAATATCCGCCAACTAGAGCTAAATTTTAACAACATTGATAGAAACTTTATTGTTAACAAATACACTGGAATGCAAAATCATGTTAACAGTATAGATGAACAACCAGAAAGAAATATCTTTGTATACACTGTCAAACTTCACTAAATGGTTGCTCTATGTGCTTGAGTTAATGGGATCACTGACAAGTGACATCATGCAACCATTATACAATTTGCCCTTTCTGAGGAATGACACTTACAAAACATCAAGATCTTGATAGAACCCCTTTCGAGCTGCACATAGAATTAATGTTTCACATCTTTAGAAGGATGGAAGCACATATAAACCATGAAGTGGAGATGTAAAGATAAAAATACAAATGAATTTGAAAAATAGAAAAAACAAGAAAATCGCTTTAAGCAAGAAATTTACTATCTGAATCAATAAAAATTGAAAGATATGATTATGTAAATACTGTAAAATTAATGTCATAGAACTACTTTAACCAAAGTCAAAATAATCAACTTCTAGAGAGCAAAATGCAAGGGGAAAGACCTAAATTAATCAAAAATGAGTTCAACAGGAAACATTACCTTGGTATAGTCCCAAGACGACGTGGATCATACTCCGTTGCCTGTCTAAGAGCCCTAGCAAATGCTTTAAAAGTTGCTTCAATTATATGATGTGAATTTTTTCCAGCAAGCTGTGAGCAGCCAATTCACAATATCATGTTAAAATCCTATCAGTGAAGATGCAAAGCAAGATAATGATTTATGGATGGTTTAAGTAAACAATCATATGTGGCCCAAGGTAATGCAAATAAAACTAAGAAGGTCTAGCTATTCCTACCTGTCGGATGTGCAGTGTCATGCCAGAAGTATTCACTAAAGACTGGAAAAAGTGCTCCACCAACTGCGAATATTAGGTTTTAAAAAATGTTGGTGAAATTCAGCATATCAAGAAGAAAGCAGTATGAAGGAGGTGAACAAATTAAGAAAGCAATGAAAAATGATGAATCCCATTGACAAGTTTCCTCTGTAATCAACAACAGACACTAACAGAATAGAAAAGGGGATTACCTGAGTGTCATATGTCCCCACTCTTTCAGTGGGAATGTTCAAATCATAACCTAAATATGGTCGGCCAGATAAGTCCTAGTAAGAACAACATAAAATTTAGGATATAGATAAATTTGAAGATTTACTACAAACACTGTTTCTAAAGAAATCACCTTCAAGTTAATACAATTATAATCGTACAACATGATAGAGTTTGAGGATTAACTTCATCTCAAAACCAATCCTAATATTTTTGAAGCTCACAGCAGACTTCTCTTTTATAAGATTGCAGTTTCAAGAAAATAACCAAAGCATAAAAGCCTATACAGTGCTATGCACTCTCAGGAAATATATTGGAATTCAAATGCATAATGACAATATCAAATTTCAAATAGGACCTAAGATCATGTTTAGAGAGATAATCAAATATGGATGCATGCATACCAGCGAAACATGTATTAATGCTTCATCAAGAGGAGCTGTAAAATCACCGAAGCGGTTAATTCCTTTTCTATCACCAAGTGCCTGAAGCAATGCCTGAAAGAGAAAGATAATTCCTCATATATGCATAGATAAGTAAATCCACATCAAACGACTAAGCTGGTGAAGCAGAAAACCAGTCTTGTGACATCCCATTAGAAACAAACTTTTAGACCATGCTAACAGCAATATTTACAAACATAAGCTCTTAGATAACTGGAAAAGTTTCAATATCCCAAATTTATAAGAAAAATAGCTAATTTGTTCTGGAAATTAAGTTGGAGAAGGGAATAGCTGAAGTCAAGACCTATTTAGAGTTAAGCTTATCATAATTCAACAAAGGTACAAATTTTTCTTCCTAGATAAGTTCAGCAATGAAATTAATATGAATCTTAGTCAATTAAAGGGAAAAATAGTTCACCGTTCCAAGAGCAAGGGCAACATCTTCATTGGTGTGATGATCATCAATATAAGTGTCCCCAGTAGCTTTGACATGCACATCAAACAATCCATGAGAGGCTAGTTGCTAACAAGAAAGTCACCAAAAATCAGTTAGCATTTAGCAGCATAGTAAAACAACAAATTAACACCAGAAATATATAAATGGGAAAAACCATACATCCATCATATGATCAAGAAAGTGAATACTAGTACTAGAGTTAGCGACCCCTGTGCCATCCAAGTTTATCTTAACCCACACATTCGTCTCTTTGGTCACCCTTTTCACCTCTCCAATCCGACCTAAACCAAATTAAATAAATGAATAAATCCTAGCTTAGAAAGAATAATAAATAATAAAAAAAAGAGTGATCTTTTTTTGGTACTTAGAAATTTTGGGTTCTTGGTTTAACCTTGTTCGGATGAAGGCGAAGTGGAGGGAGGGGAGCCATTGTTGGGGGCTAGAGAGGAACAAGACAGTGGCGACAGGGAACTATTATTGTTCATGTGTTTCAAAGTGAGAGGGGAGAGTGAGCGTTGAGGAGGAATGAGATCGAACGAGAGAGGTCTGAGAAGAACTCTCGACTTAGACTTAAGAAGGGAAGTGGCGGCCGCGGCGGCGGAAGCGGAGGAGGAGCTGCTTAGGAGGCGAGAAGGAAGTGAAAGCTCCATTTGTGGATGCCTAGAGAGGAACGATAGAGAGAGAGTACAACTCAGGCGGAAATTCAGATGGGTAGTAAGCAAACACGACGTCGTAGGCAATATTACTTTTGGCCTTTGGGTTTGGGATGCTTCTCTTTGGACCCAAAAGTAACCCCAAGTTATTATTAATTAATTAATTATTAATAATAGTACTTCTTTTTATTAACAGTAACTGATAGATAGAATAGTCGAATAATTATTCGTTTGTTGGTTTTGATGTCACCAAAATGTATTATATAAAAAAATAGTTTTAAAAGGGTTTTATGTGCAAAAAAAACTAGTGTATCAATCAACACAACCAAATTTAGAATTGAAGTGAGTTAAAAGAATAATAAATTCCGATTGGAGAAAAAAATTTATAAATCATTTCTTAAAACTTGTGGTAATTACATAATACAACCGAAAAAAGTTTAAAATTTCACTGGGGGCTGCTGCTGCTACCCCCATTGTTAATCGGACTCTGACTCTTATCACACAAATCATCCTGCTCCTTACTAGACTGAGAAACATCTTCACTAGGAAGATCCAATGCTGATTTATTTTCTAAATCATCAGGGTTTGCACTCGTAGCAGATATAACAGATTTCTCAGGAGAAGCAGACTCTGGTAATCTGGACTCTGAATCCGCACGTGCTGTATTTTCGACTGATACTCCAACTCCAGCTTCAAGTTCATCAGGACCGGCTACATTATCGGCCGGATGAGGGCTACTTAAATCAATTCCTTTAGAAGACTGAATGTTATCTTCATCAGGAGAATCTGATATTCTTTTATTTTCCATTTCTAGGGTGTCGCCATGACTTTCATCTGAAACAATAAGAGATTTTCCAACAGGAGATTCAACTGGCTTGTCCCCTGATTGAGAATTGGTACAAATAGTCTCTTCAACTGTGAGCTCAGTTTTGATACCAGAAGCAGCAGCAGCAACATTATCACCTGCTTGGGCGACATCCGATTCAGGGTCTTCAGAAGACCTATAAATAGTCTCTTCAACTGTGAGCTCAGTTTTGATGTCAGCTGCAACATTGTCACCTGTACGCGCAGCACCCAATTCAGGGTCTTCACAGGACTGAACTTTCTCCTCGATAGGAGAGTCTGATACTGTTTTATTTCTCATGTCTACTGCACTATAGTCCATTGAGGAGATATCGGGATTTTTGCTGTCAGATGCGGATTCAGCTGCCTTGTCCCCAGACCGTGAACCAGTGCCTATGGTCCCATCTTCCGAGGTTGCAACTTTAGATTCCATAACACCAACTGCACTCGTATCATCCATACCCTCTTTACAAGACTGAGTATTATCTTCAGTGGGGGACTCCAATCCTGTTTTCTTCTCCACCTCGAGGGCATCATGGCTTGAGCTAGGCTTAACATCATCTTTACTATCCGATGCAAATTCATCCTTCTTGTCCCCTGTTGGAGAATTAGTAAGGGCAGTTTCCTCAGCTGAAACAGATTCGTTAGGTTCCAGGGATGCATCCAAGGAACCACTAGTTCCACAAGTATCATTCAGAGAAACATTTGGGCACTGGGAATCTGAATTTGCCGCAGCATTTTCACTGTTTATCCCACTAGCATGACCGTCATCACACTCTTGGGGATCATGCCCAGATGAAGACCCAGGTTTAGATTCATTAGCCAGTTCAGGTGTGATACATTTTTCAGATCCTGATTCAGTTTGATTCACACCTACAGGGGCAAACTTAACGAAATTAAAGCACAGTAGATGGAAATAATTTAAGACAACGGCAAAAAATGAATTGTCTAAAACCTCTGACGGCCAAGTTTTCCTTAGCATTTTCTTGCTCCAGCAGTAGTTTCTGCAACATATCAATACCAGGGAAGACCAGCATATTCATGGACCTCATTTCCTGCTTAAGTGAGTCCTCTACAGTAGTGAAACCAAAAACCGCAGTCCATGTATGTGTAAGCTCAGCGATTGCAGGGATAACTAGCTTCTCAACTTTGAGAGAGCAGAGAGCCTTCAGACAACAAAATGATAAAACTATATTAATGATGCCAGGAAAAACACAAGTACGCAAATTTACAAAAGGGCAAGAGGAAATACATAAATATACATACACACATATATCTATGTAAGAGACGCACAAATATATGGATTACTCCTCACAGCTTACCGATTCAATAGCATGGAAAAGCCGACGGCACATTCCCTGGCGTCTGTAAATATGGCGGGTCCCAATAAATGGCATCTCTGCAAGCTTAGTTCCATGGAACCTATGTAGTGCAGTAGGAGATCAAATTGGTAATTGTTTATTTGAATGATGATCAAGATGTATGCCGCAAATCCGCCCAACAATTAATATCTACTCCTAGAAGTCAGATGCTAGTTTTGTTGGGTGATTCTGGTATGCACTATGTTTGTATTCAATTCCTGTTCACCCAGCCCAAGATAAATAACAGCAAGGAGAAAAGGTCATATACCTGATTGATGCTGCAGAAATTATTTCATCACCTCTCTCCAAAATAGCAGTGTAGAAGCCACCATAATTTATTCGATTGAAGTTTGATCTTTAGAGATAAAAGTAGTCAAATGAAAACGGTTAGATGTATGATGTTTGAAAAGAATATTGGCCATAGCTATTATAATCTGTACAATCCAAGAAAGTAATGAACTACAGCGAAATACTAAGATCTAATCCAGCAGAAAGTGAGAAGGGGTAGAATTATTAGCCAAAGTCATAACAGAAACAAGAATTCAATGTAATTTCAAACTGTAAAAAGTAAATAAAAGCTGAAAAACCACCAAAACATGAAAGTCATCCCTTAGAAATTTTTTATACTTTGATATTTTGTTAAAGAAGTAGTGCATAGTATCACCATTGTTCTCTAAAATCAACATCTATAATCTGACTAAAACTGAAATTAAAAAATCATAATGTACAACCGCACGCACATAGGAACTCAAACCAGCTTATTAAAAGAATCCTATACATCCAAGTATGCAAATAATGGTATATCAAAATAATCTAAAGAACTTAATGGCGTCAAAGAAGATCAAAGGAAATAAGTAACAAAAATTCATTTTCCATAATTAAGATGTAATAATCTGCTTGAAGAAACAAAACTAAAGTGATCAGCTAAAGCACTAAAAAGGAAAACACTAATAAACTAACAGTGTTTTAAGATAAAATCTAGCATCAAAATGCTTACCCACAATTGTAGAGGACATTATTTAATATGTTGATCCTACTCCTCCTGTCAACGATGGGCAAAAAGCATTCATCCATAACTGTCAGTGCGACAGCTAGTTTAGAATTGCATTCAACCCTTTGAGGAAGGCCTCTGGCAGTTGTGTCTGAATCTGCATCTGTTCTTTGAACAAGAGACCATGTAAATCCTGCTTCGAGTTCATGTTTCACCCCAAGATACTTCTGTAAATGCTCAAAGAGCTGCAGGAACAACCAAAATAACTGTGAAAATGTGCCTTCAGGATATAAGGCTAAAACCAAACAGTTGCATAACAACATTTCTATTTAGCCAATATTTATAATAAAATGACAAGCAAAATATAAAAATTTAATTGCTACACTCAAATTATAACAGTTTTGCTGAGAGTGACACCTAGCAATATCATTGTACAACCCCTTTTTACACTTTTAAAACAATAATGAAAAAAGTTATAATTCCCTGATAAAGAGAAATAAACTTTGAGAGGCATTAAATGAGTAAGGACAAAATCAGAAAAACAAAATACCATATTAGATGTAATAAGATACATCTTCCAGGTAAGAAATTAAGCCCTGGATGAATAGTTTCTTTTTAACTATATTAAGGTAGAAAAGTGACACCATATACAAAGAGAATTTACAATGTAATACAGCTCATAATAACATTCTTATCAAGTAAGATCGTAGCAACAAAATGTCAATACCAGCACTTTGTCATAAATAAATCACGGTTACTTTCTGAAATGCATTCTAGCTTCTCTCCTAGTTTGACTTAAGATATTAACATCTTTTAGAAATGGTACATCAAAGGAGTGATCACTTCTCTGACACATTTCCCCTGCTTTCTTATTTTAAATCTAATCAATATGTTTGGCACTAAAATACTAACTGAAGAAAAGTTACCTCTCTGCATGTCTGCCCACAGAAAGGAAGAAGTAAACTGTTGGAATCAGTATGAACCTCATCATCTACTACTTTGATGCATGATTTGTGATCTACAAAAGTGAAATTTTAATCAAAATCTTCTTGAAAGCAATCGAGACCAAAGTACAAAAGTAACTTCAAACTTCAAAGAACTAAGAACACCATAAACAGGCATACATTTTTTCTCGCACAGGCTGCAACTGAAAAGTGCACAATCAATCAAAGCTTCCACTTGAGCAATGTCTCTGCCATCACCGCAAAATTTGCATATGCAATTTGGACAGTGCCAATCACCCGGTGGTAGACTCTGTAAAATTTTACATATAAAGTTATATGAGAGGTAAGTTGTCTGCAACTACTAAGCATCACAAGTCAACAAACAAAAAATTGACAAAAGAAAAGGCAAACTTTCTACCAGAAGAACAAAATCAAACCTACAGCAGCAAATACTGTAAGTAGGACAAAAAGAATTTTGCACTTAATCTTTCGGAAGACATTTAGACACATATGCTATTCAGGTCAACAACGTATACTAATAAGCAGTTTGTTTACGTAATGATACAAGCACACTGCAATAGCACAAGTGCCCAACCATTTGGGGGAGTGCATTAAGCCACTGACAAACAATTCTAGTATAAAGTCCAAGACACTTGTAATATCAACTGTTTTGAACAGGCATTAAGAACCGTCAACAAGAAAGTAACATTCAAAAAAAGGTGTCTTCTGAAAGCTATGAGAATAAGAGACACACCCCTTCAATTCAAAATGGACATAACTATCCACTTCAAGGAAGAAATTAAATTACCTACAACATATTTAGATCTAACTCTGGTCATTAACTCCAACAAAGAAACGGAGCATCTATTTCTCAGAACGAACCAAGAAAAGGTTAAGCTTGGGACAGGGGAAGGGAGAAGAAGAAAATAAATTATTAACTTATCTGTATAAACTCACGAACCCAGGGGTAGGGAGTAGGAAAAATTAAATTATTAAATTACCACAATGAACTCAAGAACCCAAGATCTTAAAACCAAGTTTCATTTCCCCACATCTCTACCCTAAATCCTCAACTCCAAATCCTGCACTAACCTCAATCCAAAATAAAACTGACCTAAAGTTTATGATGAAAACGGATAAGCAAAGAAAGAAAACAAGAAACACCTATCACCATTTGCAAATGTAATACACTATGTAGCAGGTGCTGAAATTATGCAGAAGTACCTCTATACTTAGGCAGTTCTGATGAAAAGTTGACGGACAGCTATCACAACAGATCAGATCCCCACCATCCCCACAAATGCCACAAGTATCATCATTGGGGTCATCACCATCAATGTCTACAGAGTGGAAACCGATATGCTCAGATTCCTCTTGTCTGTTCCATGCATCTATTTGGCACTGAAGGAGAGAAACACCAGAGTCCAAATATATATTCTGAAACGGCTGGCGCAACTTGCTTCCAGCATGAATCTCAAATTTTGAAACTGTGAGGATTTTACTACAACAACCACAATGAATGCCCTCCCTTGTGATCCAGCCCTCTAGCATCACTTTTGTTCGCCTACGGTTCATATACTGCACCTTTTGGCTCAACTGCACAGCTCCACAATCAATCAGCCAGGAAAGCAGTGTTCTTTTCCCAGAATATGGAACAAAGCCATCACTCTCTGAACTCTGACCCACATTGGAACCACGAACCAACAAAGTACATCTGCCAAGTTTTCTACTTTTTCTTCCATGAACAAGATGAGACTTGGATATAGAGGAAGGTTTTTCATAGCTATCACGCACGTGGAGAGAACTCTGACCTTTTGAGCTAGCACTGAAGGCACCATTTTCGTTCATCCTATTTTTGGATGACTTACCCTGCTTCATATAGGAACTTAACTTCTCTTCATGACTTAAGCTGTCCATACTCCCACCTTCATGCTTAGTACTAGAAGATTTCCGAGCAACAGCTTCAATTGCATTCTCACTGTCACTGTCAACTTTTCGCTTCTTTTTCATCTCCCTTTCCATCTTCTTTCGTGTTTTCCTTGTTAATTGGCTGAGTACTTCATCTGATAATGGGGTAAATGCACCATCCACAGCGGCCTTTCCCTCGTCTTCTTCTTCTTCTTGCTGCTTTAAAAGTGCATCATATGCCTTGATGATGGACCAGTAAGCAGTTCCAGCAGGGTTGATGTACACTGCATCCAAGTAGTCCCTATTCCTCCTTGGTCTATAATCTATTGTCCAGCCAGCATCCTGTAGCATCCCCCTTATACGTTCACGTAATTTTTGTTTTTCTGTGCCACATCCTCGCCTAGCTTTTCCTTCCTTGGTTCTGGTAGACAGAAGCTGCTCAGCTTCAATTCTTTCCTGTTTACTTATCCCTTTTGTAGAGTTAGAAGCTTCTGTGTTCTTTGGTTGAAGCTTCAGAGATGTATCACTGTCCTCTGAATCCCAGTCAGGGACCTTATTCTTCTTAGCTGATGGAGTCTTTAGCAAATTCATTTTGTTTTTCTCTTTCCTACTAAGCGAAACAGGCTTTTCAAGAACTTCTGTCTCAGAGTACAAGGCCGGACGAACATGCAAGTTCCTCCTAACTGTATTGTCAATCCTTGAACCACTCCGGGCTTCTTCAACTTCCAAATGATCAAAACTTTTCAAAGGCTCACCTACCTTCTTTTTTCTGTTCACCATTACCTTCAAAACACCATTTTTCCCCTGAACCCTGATGGGTTCATCCGAATCCACCATATATCTCTCCCTCAACAAGGAGTAATTCACTCGACCACCATCCCTATCTTTCCTAAACCTGTTCCTATCATCATGCTCTTCCCGACTCATCCCACCACTCTTATCAAAGTACATATTTTTCTTCTTCTTCTCAAGAAAAACATGCCTGCTTGGACCGCTTTCATAATCCACCTCAAAACTCCTTCGAGCTGCTGTAGGCATTGAACCCAACATTCTCCTACCTTGAACCTCATCTCCAGCATAATCAAATCTATTCCGCCTCATAGTAATCTCGTCATCAAGTCCATCATACTCATTGAAGTCAAACACATCTAACCTATTCCTCTTGCTCTCACTCAAATCCACCCCATTCCTACCAATCAAACCTTCCTCACTCCGCCTAATTTTCTCTTCCCTATTCCTCTTCCTACCAATTTCACTTTCTTCGTAACCAGCTAAACCATTACACACTTGAATCGTTTCCGGACCAACCCTCCTTCGAGGTGGCATTACAAGCTCATCGCTAGAACCTGAATCACTCATAATCATCCTAGGCCTCTTCTTCTCTTTTTTAGACTCATAAATCTTTCGGGTTCCCATAGAACCAGCCCCACCGGAACTATCCCCTTTCTTCCTCACAATCAAACATCCCGATTGGCTCCTGCTTTTCACCACAATCCCCGAATGCTCACCAGATCTCATTCGCTCTTCCATCAAAGCCAAACAAAAAATCTAAATTCCTATTATTTTCCTCAAATTCATCACAAATTCAAAACAAAATACAATAAAAACACCATAAGAAACCCTATATCTCTCTCATACACCAGATCTGTAGGGAAAAGTTCCCGGAAAAAAAAAGATAATTAAAACAAAATTGTATAAATTTTTTTTCTCAAAAGAAAGAAAAGGCTATCAATTTTCAAACGGAAAGAAAGATACCTTTCCGTAGAGAAAACGCGATGGATTTTCCCGGCGGGCAATTCACCGGCGATCGCTGACGCAATTTCCCAGCGAAGAAAACGAGAAGAGAAAAAGAGAGCAAGAAAGAGAGAAGGAGAAAGAGACAGAGAGAGAGCGAAAAAGAAAAAACTTGCGCTTGGGATTATTATAAAAATAGGAAAAAAAAACCAAAGCCGTTCTCAAATTAATTAACAATAACAATCGATCCTATATTTCTTTTTTAATTATTTTATTTATATATGTACGAGTTCTTTGATTAATTAAAAATCTAGTCAGCATTTTTCCCTCCAAATCTTGCTGACATAGAGTTGAGGCAGTTGATCCGACACCGTTTCGATTTTGCCACGTCAGAACAAGCACGCGATTTCACTGTGTACTACTTACGTGGCAACCTGTCGCTAGATTTGAAGCCCGTGGTTGTTTTTACCGTTTGACCCAACTCTTTTCTTTTTCTTTTTTCTCTCTTTTTTGATTAAAGAATTTTGTTAAAGAGGGAGTGTGAAGTACAAATAAGAGAAAAAGCGCGTGAAGAGGAGCGAATACGATGAGACAATAGAATCTTGTTTGTAGATTTATAGGTGAAGTAAGACAGTGATGAAATCAATCAAAGTGTGTGTTTTAGTTGGGGAATTTTAATAGCGGTTTTGGTAAAAACTAGATTCCATCATTTATCCTTTCCGGGTTAAAAAAAAAAGCCTCGCCCCATGGGTGTTTTTTTTTTTTTAATATTTAGAAGTTTAAGTTTTTTTTTGGCCTTTAGAAGTTTAAGTTGGATCCGACTCATTATGTATTAAAGCTTTTTTGAGCAAAACTATATCATAATTCATTGATAAGAAGAATTAGGATTACAAACGTCGAATGGTAAAGAGCCGTATCACACATGATCAGTTAGTAGAACAGCTAATCTATGCGCCAAAACATTAGTTTTCTTATTTATATGAACAAATGAACACTTATCAAATAACAAAGTCAATTCCCGAATCTCATGAATAAGATCACTGCCCTCCCACCAAGATGGTTTAGAGCTATTGATCTCCTTAATCGCCAGTAATGAGTCACTCTCATAACACAATGTGTGATACCCAACTCCAAAACTATTTTAAGAACGATTTTTTACTTTAACTTGAGACCTTATATAAATAAAATAAATGTCCAATCACTTAAAGCAACCAATTATTGGTGGTTTATATATTTTTCATTTTTTCAAATTTTATTTTCAATATATATATTTGATAAATTTTATATTTAAATTATAAGTTTCTAACCCAACGAATTTAGAGGTAAACAGTATAAAACCTTTTAGGGCAAAACTTTTTTTTTATAGTTATAAAGGAAACCTTATTCCAACTGAATGGGTCGGTTATAGGATATAAAATTCTCCTCAAAAATTATTTTTTCTATTCATAGAACTCGTATTTGAGATTTGATTTGAAGAGAAGAGATGACGAATCTCTTGGATTAACCAAGATTTCTTTGGACTTTATTTGTAAACATATGTTTTCTTTAATTGTAAAATTCAAATCTAATACTTTATACTTTATATACAACTTATAGAACATTAAACTCCTTTCATTCCATTCAAGGAACGTCAATAAAAAACTTGAACAAGGTCAATTCATCATCTATTTGAACAAACAGCATCAACCAGCAGTTTTCTTGATTTGATTTTATAGTATTTCTCAAATTATTTTTACTCATTTCATTGACTTTAAATTCAAATCAGATGTCACAAACCCACAATTTTCGTATTTTATAGTACTAGTTTGATTCATTGAATAAATTATCTGCTTAGAAATAAGGCTATAGAAAACTTCTTTTGGCGCATGAACCACGTTTCTAAACTCGTTTCACGTACAGTTAAGAAATATGAGAGAAAGGGTAATTAAATTCTAAAAGGGAGTACAAAGTTTCAACTCTTTAGTCTTTAATGAAAAAAGGAAAACAGAAAACAAATTTAAAGATGTAGCGGTACCCACTTTAGTAGATAAGATTGTGTATTTAGCAAAAATGGGCACATAATAAAGTTATCTCCAAGCATAAAAAGCTAATTTGGGATTTTGATACTCTCTTAGAAACCATTTTTAATTTAAATAATAAAAAATAAAAATTTTGTTTGACAGAATCTCCATTTCTCATAATTTTAATAGAATTCCTAATTTAGGATTAGGATAAAGGAAAATAGAATCTAAGAATCCATCATAATTTGGCAAATTGTTGACTTTCCCAAAACCAGAACTACATCGGCCCTCAAGTTATACCCCATACCAACCATATTTTCCATTTTCTCTAGGGTGTATGTATTGGTTAATGCAAACATTAAAGCATAAAGCCACAGATGAGAAAACATATATAGTAGTCCTAATGACATTTTGACCAAAAAACCTCCTTGCAGATTAAATCTCCATAAGAACAATTACAGTCGGTCCGAATACAAAATTCAAAAGGGAAATAAAAATTGAAAAAGAACTCAGCATCTCTTTTGAAGTTCAGTAGGCAAAATAAGAAATGGAGGTAAAGGATGGGCTTCATTGTATTGTTGCAATAACCTAGCTCATAATGTATGAGATCTCTTACTTCTTCTTGGCATCTCCAGCCTTGGTCTGCAGGCAAACAAAGTAAGCAGTTGGATTGCAATGATAAATAATTTTGCAGAAAAAAGTTTCAGAACCGAATAGTTGGAAGGAAACAGTCTTATTACCTTCTTTACACCTCTGACCTTCTTGGACCTGTTTTTCCTTTCCTTCATCTGCTTTCTAGACTTTTCAACCTTGGTATCTAGCCCATTCTATTATCAAAAGAAATAACTTCAGTATCAATGTGCAAGGCGGAAATTTGCATCAGCACACGCATTCACTCATATATGTGCATAAGGGAGGGAGAGGAGAAGAGAGAAGGTTGTGAATATTGATGACGCTCTTCTCTATCTCTATTACAGAAGTTTACGCGTTTCATTTGACACATGACAGTGAAACCAAAAGCACGAAACAGAATGCATAGCTTCACTGATTAATGAGCTTCTTCCTATGACAACGAGTTTAGCCCTTTGTATGAGGTAACGAATTCATGACATAAAGAATACTGCTTCTTTGAATGACTTCCCTAGACTCAGTTCTACAATCTGAAGGCCATTTGACAGACATATAACCTGTGAGATCATAGCTAGCAAAAAGCCAAACTAACCACTGACCAGAACCCAATAATTGTAGTTCTTTTAACCAACTACAACTACAACAATCATCAGGCATATTTGAAAGACTAATTTACACTTATGGAACTAAGTATTGTCATTCATAGAACTAGTAAGATCCAATTCTCTGTAAAGAATAACCTAAACTACGGTAGACAACCACTAGAAGTTTTAAATTGAATGTGGGTTTGCAATTGAGTGTAAACAACTCAATCCTTTGAAATTCTAAACCATATATTCGGCAAGATAAAACAATAGTATCAAATAGCTTTAACACTAGACATATCAAAATCCAAAGTGATATAAAGATATTCGAATAACAGATAATAATTTATGCAACATATAAAGTGAAATAGACATCATGATAAGAACAGTGATTACCCTGATCAAGCGATATTTAGGCTCATACTTCTTTGCATTCTCAACTGAGTCATAAATAAGCCCAAAACCAGTTGACTTCCCTCCTCCAAAGTGAGTACGGAACTTGAATACAAAAATAGCATTTGGGTCCTTAACTTCATACATCCTGCCCAGTTTCTCCTTCAGCTCAGCCTACATCCAGATTCAAATTTGAATCAGTTAAAAGAATACCCAAAAAAAAATCAGAATTAAGCCTTAAACAAGCAAATAATGGATTAATTACCTTTGAAACATTAGGTCTTCCAGGATGCAGAACATCTATGATCTGTGACAAAACCCCAAAAAACAAAAAGACAGCAACTCTTCAGTTTTCAACAATAGCCCATCTACTCAAAACACTTTATTTTCAAGTTTTCCTCATTTTCCCAGTGACCAAACACAGTATTAATCAATATGGGGAAAACACAATTAAAAGCTAAAACTTTTTGTAAGTAAATTTAAAAAGAAAGAAAAACCCACAAATTGTTTCCTGGAGAGGAGCCTGTTCGTCATGAACTTGCGCGTCCTTATGGTAACAGCCTTGTCCGACATTGCTCTGCAAGCACAACCAAAATAAAAATAACAAACAACGGATAAGTATAAGTATTCACATACGCATTCTTTACGTATCTAAATGATTATTAGGGAGAAGAGAAGGCTTACTCTGGTTAGGGTTCTTCCTTGAAGTTGCCCTTTCGGTTTGAGTCTGGAGGTGGGGGTTTTAGTGAAAGGCGCCGGCTCGGAAGATGGAATGAAAGAATGGAGTAATTAGGGTTTTGTTAAATGAAGGGAGGTATTTCGGTTTTGTTTGGTTGCTTGGAGAACTGCGTTCTCGGGTGGACCGGGATTATCCAACTCCCGGCCTTTATATTTGGATTTTCTAATTGAATTTCTTTGGTCTTTTGTCTTTTTGGCCCAAAAGGCTATCAATGACTTTTTTTTTTTACTTGAGCTATATATAATTTTTTCCATTTCCATATCAAGTGCAACATATAAATTTTTAATTCCTTTACTATTACCGCAAAATAATAAATTAATAAAGTACATCATAAATATGAATTTTTTTTCATAAATTACATTATTCCACCATTTTTTTATTAGAGACACCTAAGTTCGAATTTAGATTGAAAAGGGATGCATTATGCATATATAATAGGGTATAACCCTCTTTTATTCTATACCTGTCTAGGATTCAAATTTAAGAGCTCAAATAAAATATTTCAAGTTTTGACGAATTGGATTTAGGATTGCAAATAATCCGTACATCCCCACTCTACTTCTAAACTCCATTTCACTAAAAAATATATATTCCCTAATGTAGTGTCTTATAAAAGAAAACTATAAGAATATGCAAAAACATCTTTAGCCTTAAAAAGGAGTATAGAAGACTACCAATAAAAAATCTAGGTTGTTAGCAATGTAATAATGCCATAAGTTTGCTACGTACCCGTGTTGCAGCTCAGTCCATAGGTGCATATAGTATCCGAATCTAGTTTCAATCTTGCATAATATATAACTACAATAAAATTTCATTTATACCTTCCTTAAAAAAAAGTTAGATGATGGTAGTTTCCAAGATCCATACCAAATGATATGGAGTATTTTTTTTTTGATTCAATTTTTATTTTTAATGCCTCAAAAGTTGAGTTCATAATGGAAAATTTTCAATTCCCATTCACGCATCTAATTGATTCATCATTCTTACCAAATGATATATCTAATCAATTAGGATTAACATTGTTACAGTAATTAAGTAAACCCTAAAATCTGACATGGCGCGGTAATATCATTACCATGTATATTGTATATAATGCAAGTTTCCTAAAAACCAAATAAGTGCATATCACATTATAGGGGTCACATGATTAATGTCACATAACCCCTCCAACCAAACAGCCCGTCAGGACCAAAAACCATACTGCATAAAACTATCTTTCCTTGTATATGCACAATACAAGGACAAGTTTCATCGATCGATCTATATCCAAATTTTATAATTACCGAATCAGACATGACAATCAATCCAATGATACAATAAAAAAAATGCCGCTCATAACTGTTTTACAAAGAAATCAGTTGTAAGAGAAAAAAAAAAACAACTATTAATGGCAAATTCCAACTATCACAAAAGAAAACATTAACATGATCTTTAGCAACATGCTTGAAATCATCTATTAGTTATACTTAACATTTTGATTTTTGAGATAGTTTTCCAAGCCGTTTTCATTTGTTTAATTATTGAGTCCGATACTCCGATTAGTATTGAAGTTTTTCAAGATTTGAGCTTGCAAACACATTTCTTAGCAATTTTTGGTTGGCTTAGCTAGTTTGGAAACAACTTAATTTTATTATTACAAAGCAAATTACAAGTTACACACCCACAAATATATTAGCTAGAAACTGAATTTATATTACTTTTAGGCTTAAGCTCTATATAAGGTAGTAATTAGTAGAAACAAAGTCGAGGATATAGTGTAAACATATATCTATCTATCCTATAGGTTAGTAGCTAAGCTAGCTAGAGTAAAACTTGTTGGTAAAATTCATTTTGCGGTGGATCAGGGCTGTTAATAATTTCAAACATCGGCAGAGAGTCGTTGAAATTTAACATTTTTTACATATGAAATAGAAAAAATAGTCTATCTAAGGAAGACTTGCCCCTAACTATCTTTGATCAAATTACTAGATTAATTATATTAACACTTTAATTATTGGCTTAATTGCAAAGATTTCAGTATTTTGAAATCAAATGAAAAACAAAGGAGTCTGGAAATAATATTATTAACAATTAATTAATAAATTAATAAAGCACCGCTAAAATTGATAACAATATATATTTTATAAAAATAATAATTAGAAGTTAATTGTAACTAGTAATTAGTTAAGTAATATCTTACAGTGTAAGTAATCTTTCAAAGGCTAATTCCATGTAACTTCGGATGTGACGCAGGCCAACAAAACCCACTGCATTAAGTTTTCTCCAATATATAGAAAAAAAAAAATAAATAAAAGTTTACATCGTCTCTCACTCATCACATTCACAAAACCCTTCTGACCACCCAAAAAACTTCAAACCAGTTTTCGACTTCGACTCCACCATATATATAGCCATGGCTTTAAGGAGACGTGGGATTTTTGCTGCTATTGTTTTTATAGCCTTATTGTTATCCTTCAGCAGCCTACATGCAGTTTCAGCAGCTACTGTTGGGCGGATGGGTGGATCTTCTACTAAAGGGGACGATGATCATGATCATGATCATCATTCATCAACTTCTAATTCTTTTGTTGATGATCATGATTCATCAACTCCTCGGCGGGATCCTTTTAGGGAACACTATGATCGTCATTTATTTTACCGTCAACATTTATCACCGCATGTATCAAACGTCAACAACTGTGGGGGGACTTGTTCTCATAACTCCACTTCTGATGACTTGCATCCTGTTGCTGTTATCATTATTTCCATAATAATATTCGCTGTGTTGGCTGCGATTCTGTATTATATTCATCACGAACCTAAGATAAGTATTCTCAAAATACAGGTATGGGTCAACTTTCTTGCTTTTTTTATTACGTAGCCATAGGTTAATTGTGATTTGAATAATTTGATTGCAATTTTCTAACAATTTTATTTTGAGCAAAAGAATCTGTTTTGCTTTCATCAATTTCAATAGAAAATTTCATGCTTAAGATTATGAATAATTGGGGGCCCCGAAAATTAAAAGTAAAATCTCAAAATCGTCAAATTGGGTTGATAATCTCATGTTTTTTTAGAGGAGTTGCTTGATTATTGACTTAATGCCCTTTTTGCCTCATAAACTTGTATGATTTTGACGTTTTGCTCCCTAAACTTTAATTTTGAACATTTTACCCCTTGAACTTGCAATTTGAAGTCATTCTACTCCTTCCCAAGTAATATTGTTGACATGGCCACGTCAGCGCCTTAGTGGCCACGTGGCATTTTTTGTCCGACGTGGCATTACCACATCAGCAATACCATTTGATAGGGATTAACATATTCTCACATTGCAAGTTTAGGGGGCAAAAGGTCAATTCTAGACAAGTATAGGGGGCAGAAAGGGACTTTAGTCCTTGATTATTCATTGATTAATCTCTTACATGAAAAATCTCACATAAACTTGTCCTCATTCTGTTGCTCTGCTTCTTGATGATTTTCCATTCTCTGTTTCGACACTCTGTTTTCAGGTTGCCTTATCTGCAATAGCTCGTGATTTGCCAATGGAACTGAACGATATTGCCTCTACAACAGACACCTCCAGGAAAAATGGCTGGCACAGCATATTGGAAGGTATTTTGGGGAATTTGTTCACTACTACAAATCTATATATATGCCATATATAATTTCAGTTTGAATTTGACTTCTAATTGTGTTTGAAATCAACTATTTTGGAATATTGCAGAAACAATATTATTATTGTGTGGCTATCCCCATCACTATTACCTTTATGGCTCTTCATCTGTAAGTCCTTTACTATTTCAGACTTCAAATTTTGATTCTGGCATGTAACTTGTAATTGAAGTAAACACAGATAACTAGTTTTTCTTTGTATAACGATTGATGATTTTCTTAACAGGGAACTTTGCATGATGAGTCTAAATATATGAGGCGATTTAGACAACTTTCCAAGCAAGAAGGAGACAAATGCGATGGAGAGTCACTGGTAAACGTCAATGGTCATACAATGCAAAAACCAGTTATTCCAAAAGCTGGAAATCTTGACAAGGACTGCATTTTGGTAACAATTCTGGTGGCCGTTAAAGGTTGCCATAAGCTGCCTACTATTAAGACTGCTAACGGCGTCAAGAGGGCCTTGCGGTATCTGAAAAAAATCAGTAAAGGCGAAACTAAGGTGAAAAATTGGAGTTATAATTACAATCTTCTGATATAATATTGTATAGCATGTCATTTCAGCTTACTGATTCTTTTTTTTTTTTTTTTTTTTGTCTTTCTTTTAGGCTTTGGAGATGCTCTGGACTCCTCAAGATGAGAATGATGCTTTGCCAGTTCAAGAATTGCGTGAGAAATACCCACACTTAACCAATTTGTGGGGTTCCTGGTAGTTTTCTCGCCAGAAAAACAAGTGCAGCTAGAAAACCCAAAATGCAGTCTGATGATATAGTAGTTTGATAGATATTAGATACCGGTTTCAGATTCCTAAATTTTAATGCCTTTTTTGTAGTTTTTTTCTTCTAATTTAGAATTAAGTACTGAATAGTGTCATGGGGTAGTTCTTCTAGTTACAAATGTTTTGGCAATTTACTCCTACAGTATTTAACATCTTTATTTATTTATGTAAATTCTGTTATTTGGAGTTCTTTTCTGATATATGGAAGATATTTTCTGATATTTGGTTGTAAATGAAATATTCTCCAATTCCAGATTATCTGATACATAAAGTTACTGATCTCACAGTTGTCAAGAATTTCATATATACACCAAACTTAGAATTTGGGATAAGCTCTAACTATAGGTTAAACTTGATTTACAGCAGGGTGTACACTTGAATGGGGCTATCCATTGGCTTGCTTATCAACAGGGACTTGTCTACATCACTACATTTGATCTAACAAAGCAAGAATTCTTCCATATCCCAACACCAATTGCTGCTACTGTTAATGGTATTGATTATGATCACTACTTGAATGTAGTGGGAGGATGTCTTTGCGTAACTGTTCGTGATCAATATTATACGGGGAGACCAAGTAGCGATTTTTGGGTGATGGAAAAATATGGTGTGGAAGAGTCTTGGAAGAATAACAGATTAAGCTTCACTTACTATTCATTAAGAGCTCTGGATTTGAATTTCCCAAACACCAATGAAGCTTTATTTCTAGTGGGTGGGCAGTTTTTTTCTATATAATCTCGGAGATGGAAGTCGAAAGGAGGTAGATATTAGAGTTTTCAATCTGAATAGCTCATTTGCATATGTGGAGAGTCTAGTTTCACTTGGCGGAACTAGCGGGTCTAATCTATACTATATTAAAAAGTATGTTCACCTGTAAAATTTTTGAATCGCCCATTATACCCTTATTTTTCGAATATATTTCTTAAATGCCATTACTTAAACTATTATAGTTTTATTCTACTAAAAACTCTATTTTTATTTAATGAAATCTAATATCTTTATAATTACTTTATTTTTAGCATTTTACTATTTTTCATTAAAAACTTGGATATATTAAAAAATTTTAATATACAATTTTATTCAACTAAAAACTCTATTTGCATTTAATTAAATTAAATATTTTTATAATTATTTTATTTTTACCATTTTATTTTTACTATTTTAATTTAAAAGGTTATTGTGATTAACCTATTTCGATTTGATAGTTTTCTATTTGATAGTTAATGTATTGTGATTATAATTTATTATTTTATTTAACTTATAATTAATTTCAATTATTGCTAGATAAAGTGCGTTATATTTTACTTTGTTAATATTTTTCTTTCTGTGGAATAATTTCTTTTGTTCCTTTGATAGTAAAATCCTATGTATATGCAAATGGGAGGTCGGCTTGAATTTTGATTCGATCAGTTTTGGGTTAAGGAAATTTCGGGTCATATGGGTCCGGGTAATTTTCAGTTTCAGATTAGGTTAGGTTTGGATCGCTCAAATGTCTGTCAATTCTGGTTCGAGCCTTCGATGTCAGGTCATATGGTTTGGATAATTTAAAGTTTGAGTTTCAGATTTTCGGGTTCGGCTCTTTCCAGATTCGGATCATTTAAATATAATTAATTCCATTTCGAGCTAATCTCTCGGGTTTGATCGGGCTCAGGTAATTTTGGGTTCGGGTCGTTTCAGGTTCAGACGATTGAAGATTCGGGTCATTTCGGTTTAGGATTGGGCAGATTTTTTTCTCAAATAAGGTTGGATCAAGTTTGGTTTCAGGCGGTCAGGTCGGGTACTCACTCTCAGGTCAAAATTTTGGCAGCTCTAATAATATGATTCTTTACGACAAAATTAGTAGTATACTTAAGATCTTAATTTTCATTTAATTTAAACATATTGGGTCACGTGCAACGCACGTGAAGGTGATGACTAGTTCAAGAAAACGGAAGAAGATAATTAAAAGCTAGCTTGATTGATCTATCTACATTGTTATATTTATATATTACTAGTCTTTACTTCCACGTGCATTGCATCAATTTCTAATGGACTCATCAAAGTGAATAGCTCATTTGCATTGTGGAGAGTCAAATTCAAGAAAACGTACGGTAAAAAGTTATATCAGCAATGGCTAGCCATAAAAAAATGGAATGATCAGTCTTGCCATGCATGGGATTTAGGATTTATATCAAAGATTGGTGATAGAAACATCAAAAATATTAAGTTGATGAGCAGCAAACCTGCTAGTTACAAGTTACAACTATATATGTGCAATCTGGTAATGGAAGTTTATTTTATTTTTTTTTTGGCACAAGGTAACGGAAGTTTATTAGTTTTGTTTTTTTGCTAAAGCATATGTATACAATACCTTCCCATATAGACTTTGTTTTTGCTTCATCATTGCATTAATATGATTTTTTTTTTGGTACAAAGCATTAATATGATTTATGTGAACGGAATAAGGTTATTCATAATTTTTAAATTTTCTAATTATGCACATCAAAACAGGGTTTTAACAGATATGGTTTGCAGCTTGCAGTTGCAGGGTTTCAACCCATTAAATCATTAATACAATTCGCTTAACATTAACATTACAATAATGTAAGATCCGCAACCCTCAACATCGGCATTTGCAAACAAGTTAATAATTAGCAGACATTTTTATTATTCTTTGATTGTTGGTTGATTCAGACAACCTTAACCTCGTCATTGTCGCCACCCATGAACCTGGACCAGAACCAATGCTGCTTCCAGACTTTTTCAACCATGGAATCCACCGGAACGCCTTTGGTCTCAGGCAACAAGAACCATGTGAACAACCCCATGACCACAATCCAGGCTGCGAAGAAGAAGAAGATTCCAGCTTGCATGTGGCAAAGCATTGACAAGAAAGCTTGAGCAATTATGAAAGTGAAGAGCATGTTTGAGCTGACTGCGAAGGCGAATCCGGCTGTTCTTGTCTCTAGAGGGAAAGTCTCGCTAGGAATTAGCCATCCAAGAGGTCCCCATGACCAGGCGAAGCCCATCACGAAAAGACACACGAGGGTCACCACGAAAACTGCCTCGCCATGGCTAAGATATGAATCTGTGGCCTTCAAGTCTTTCATCAAAATCCCACCAATTATACCCTGCAACATACATTATTATATTAAATTAAACATTAGACAATCTAATATGAAATTTGTGCCACACACAAAAGGAAGATCAGAAATGAACCTGGGTGAGGAGCATTTGAACACAGGCTTCAAGTAGCAGAATTTTCCTACCAGCCTTATCCACTAGATAGATTGAGACAAATGTGCTAAGAACATTGATTGCTCCTGTTATAACAGATGAAAGCAATGCGGCATCGTTACCAAACCCCACGGTCTGAAACAGAACGGGAGCGTAAAACATGATGGCGTTGATTCCAGTGAATTGTTGGAAAACTTGCAACAATATGGCAATCACTAGTGGGGGCCTGCTTGCTGGTTTCATCAGTTTTCTAAAGGGCTGTTTGACTTGCCTTGCCATCTCACAAGCATTAACGATTGAATTAAACTCGTCATCGACATTGTCTACACCACGGATCTTCCTAAGGATTTTCCTTCCTTTCTCAACTTTGTTTCGTTCAATAAGGCTTGTTGGAGTCTCGCAAATGGCGAATGATCCAAAACAGAGGACCAAGGCAGGGATACCAGCTAAGCCGAGTGAAATCCTCCAGCCATAAGGATGGATGTTTGATGCCCAGTAGTTTACCAGATTGGCTATTAAAATTCCAATTGTAATGAAGAGTTGGAAGGAAATGTTGAGTGCTCCACGGATCTTAGTTGGAGCTAGCTCTGATAAAAAAAGTGGCACTGCCTGATATATATAACAACAAACAATTTAATTTATGACTTAGATAATAATTCATCACATTAGTTACTTATATGATCATTTAAAGCTAGAAGGTTAATTAATTGAAGTGCTTACTTGATTTGCAAAACCAACACCGCAGCCAAGAAGAATTCTGCCAATGATAACCATTTCTATGTTAACGCCACCAGCAGTCAAAGCAACTCCAATCAAGAAGAAAACTGAAGCAATCTGCATTGTGGGTTTCCTTCCATATTTTGAGCAGACTTTTGAAGCAACAAAACTGGCTACGAGAGCAGCAAGGTATAAGGAAGATGTGAACAGCTGAAGGTATTGGTTATCATATTTGCAATAGTTGTTTTCATGAGCATGTTGCTTCCTTTCATACACAGCCGGGAAGAATTTTTTCAGGAAATCATCCATGGCTGTAACTCCACCTGCATATTATATGTATAAAACCCTTTAATGAAAACCTTAGCTAGAACTAGAACAAATTAAAAGATTCCAAAAAAGAATTATGGACACAATTATTACAGACCTGAAATGCCAATGTCATATCCGAACATCAAGCCTCCAAAAGCTGCTATTACCACACAGACAGCGACATAGATTGTGATCCTGCCTTCAAATTCTGGCAGGTCGCCATTGCCTATTACTAAAGCTGGTGCCATTTTTGCAATTTCTTTGATTGAAACAGAGTGTGGGTACTTTCTAAAAGAAGAATACTAGTATTTGCTAAGGAGAAGATAATAAATGAATCTTCTGATATAACTCAGAAAATTTGATTAAGAACTTGTTTGATGCTTAGTTCAAGACCCTTTGCATGGTTTATATACAAGATTTGACAGAAACAAAAATCTAAAATTGGCACTTCTGTTAAAAACTAAAATGCCCACAAGTTGTCTTTACAGATTTGATCATTTGACCCTACTATTTTTTTCCAAATTTTATCCTTGCATACGACCTTGATCCACATTAAATATGTCTAAATTTTCATTAACTAATCATTATCTATTTGATAAATTTTCATTAACTAATCATACACTGGCAGAATTCTTGTTTGTTGTCAAGAGTTAATGATATTGCTCTCATCCAAAATATCAAACATGCTTATCTGACTAATTCATTCTAAGCATTGTTGCCATATTTTTTATGGCAGTAAAACATCTTTGCTTATTCTAAATTCATTAACAGCAACAAGCCAACAATGGTCATTTGAAATAAAAAAAAGCCTCAAAAATTGGGGGTAAAATGTTTAAATAAAATTTTCTCCCATTTCCCCCAAATATTCAGAGGAAAACGAGAGAAAGTCTGGGAAAATATTATCGGGCTCTCGACTCAAAACTCTCAGAATATTCGATCTCTCACTCTCTCCTCCCTCTAAAAAAATTCACATTAAGGGTTAAAATTCTGATTTAGAAACTTCTGTCAATATGTTAATTTTGCTCTACAATAAGAGGGCATGGCTCAGCTTCAGTGCATGATCATTTGTAAGAAACTATGAACTAAAAAGAATGTTAGAGATACATATACAGACTTTCTAACTGGTAGGGATTCGAGTTCCTAGGAAGCTAGTAAAGGCATCTAAATTTGTTTCTTCTGATAAGGCAATCTGACTTGGATACCAACTTAACAATTCCAATCAATATACTAGCTAGTATCTTATTGAGAGAAAGTGGTGATAGCAGAGAAAGAATGAGAGGATATCCTTTGCAAATAAGATTCAATTTTTACTCTTGAATCCTTACATCAGAAATCAATGATTAAAAGCTTTGACAGGTAACCAAAAATCTTTCCCTTCTTTACCACAGAAACTAATATTGAAGCTGTGAATTATTTCTAGAAATTATATGTCGAGTCTAGGTGTTCTTTGTTACAAAGTGTCTGAATGTTTGTTGACATTCACGAGGGTAATCAATTCATTCTCATTTTATTCTTGGTAGCATCAAAGTCTTTTCTTAGTGTACATTCAGGTAGAGTTTCTCTACCGGAATTCTTTCCGACTTGTATCTTATCAACTTCTGAATATAGCATCACCAAATCTGTTCAGGATTTGTATATTTTCTTATTAATTCTTTATCATTTTTCTCATTAATTTCACAGCAAAACTTTTACTTGTCCTCATTCTGTTCCTCTGCTTTTTGACGAATTCCCATTAGCATTTTATTTTAGTAGACAGTACAGTAGTAATGTTTTCTTCACTCTATTTTCAGGTTGCCTTGTCTGCAAAAGCTCCTGATTTGCAAGTGGAATTGATGGATATATTGCCTCCACAACAGACATTTCGACCAATGGCTGGCTCAGCATTGGGGAATTTTTGAGTTCTGATATAAACCTTGAATTTCAGATTTATCTCATTTTTTCCCATGCTTCCCAGTTCCCAGACACTTATAATCCAGAATTTGCATATTGGTAAACGTCGATGCTTATACAATGCAAAAGGCAGTTGTTCCAACTTGCATATTTCGACTTCTAATTAATTTTTAACGGTCCAAAAATTTAGCCGCCTGGATTAGGCCCATCTTTCATGGCCCTTTTGGGCTGACAATAAATCCAATTTAGGCCCGAAAAATCTAAACCCTAGATTCTAAATTTTTAAGGGGTTGGATCAAGCGGTAAGCGGATTGTTCCAGCAGGTCTCAGGTTCTGCCCCTGTTGGGAGACTTACCCATCATAACCAGGTACGTGGGTCGGATCCGGATTAATTAGCTCAAAACCTTGGATACCGGATGGGATAAAAAAAAATTCCGCTTGATCTACTACAATCTCTCCCTTATCTCCTCTAGTTTCTGAAAATCAATCTTATAATTTCTCACCAAACTCTCTACATTGTTGATCGATATTGTCTCCAGCGCCGATCGAGTTCAAGTCTGAGGTAATTTTCTTTTCTTATAATTAATCACTCTATTCTTCATCTTGTTCGCGATTACTAGGTTTCTCTCTTTATTAAGAATCTGATTGGCTTGAACTGATAGTATATACGTTTAATTTATTTCAAAATTTCCATTGCTTTAACTATTTGGCTGCTGATAAAAAGCTTATGCATGAAGAAAAATTTTCTTGTTTCGCTTTTTATCATTATTCCCCAACGATTACTACTTTGTGTTATTAATTTGACTTGTGACTTGTACTGATGATTAGGTATCATGAATCGAGAAAGAAGAGAAGTTGTTAGGAAGAAAAGTGTGAATCGTGATCAAGAGGAGGAGGAGGAGAGGCAGCCATTAAGTGGCAAAGGAGAATTTCTTGACGAACTTTTGTTTGAGATTCTTTCAAGTTTGCCGGTTAAGTCTCTTTATCGATTCAAGTGCGTATGCAAAGCTTGGTGCAACCTGTTATCAGATACCCAATTCGTGAAATTGCAACTAAACAAGTCAATTACGGCCAATCGAGTGACATATACACTGTACGACGAGTTCAAATTTCCTCGTAGGTTAGAGTTGGACTATGAAGCATTGGTTAAAGGTCAGAAAGCAAAGCCAACCGCGGATGTCTCTTTTATTTTATTTTATTTTTATTTAGTAGCTATAATTATTCTGAATTATTCCCTTTCTGGTTCATAATGGCTTTGGTTCATAATGGCTTTTGATTTATGGGTTCTGAAAATTTGTAATGATTATGAGTCTTGCCATGGAATGTAGGATTATATATCAAAGGCTAGTGATAGAACATAACGGATTTTTTTTTTGGCCATAGAACATAACGGATTAAGGTTATTCATAATTTTTAAATTTCTAATTATAGACATCAAAACAGGGTTTTAACAGATATGGTTTGATCTGGCCAAAAAAAAAAAAACAGATACGGTTTGCAGGGTTTAAACCCATCTGCAGAATGAACATTAATAAAATTCGCTTAACATAACATTACAATTTACAACAATGTAAGCAGACATTTATATTATGCTTTGATTCTTGGTAATTAGTTCCACTCTGTTGAGAGATGATATATAATTCAGACAGCCTTAACCTCGTCATCGCCACCCATGAACCTGGACCAGAACCAATGTTGTTCCAGACTTTCTCAACCATGGAATCCACCGGAACGCCTTTTGTCTCAGGCAAAAAGAACCATGTGAACAGCCCCATGATGACAATCCAGGCTGCGAAGAAGAAAAAGATTCCAGCTTGCATGTGGCAAAGCATCGACAAGAAAGCTTGTGCAATGATGAAAGTGAAGAGCATGTTTGAGCTGACTGCGAAGGCGAATCCGGCCGTTCTCGTCTCCAGAGGGAAAGTCTCGCTAGGAATTAGCCACCCAAGAGGTCCCCATGACCAGGCGAAGCCCATCACGAAAAGACACACAAGGGTCACCACGAAAACTGCTTCGCCATGGCTAAGATATGAATCGGTGGCCTTCAAGTCTTTCATCAAAATCCCACCAATTATACCCTGCAATTAATACATTCTTATTATATTAAATTAAACATTAGACAATCTAATATGAAATTTGTGCCACACACAAAAGGAAGATCATAAATGAACCTGGGTGAGGAGCATTTGAACACAGGCTTCAAGTAGCAGAATTTTCCTACCAGCCTTATCCACTAGATAGATGGAGACAAATGTGCTAAGAACATTGATTGCTCCTGTTATAACAGATGAAAGCAATGCGGCATCGTTACCAAATCCCACGGTCTGAAACAGAACGGGAGCGTAAAACATGATGGCGTTGATTCCTGTGAATTGTTGGAAAACTTGCAACAATATGGCAATCACTAGTGGGGGCCTGCTTGCTGGTTTCATCAGTTTTCTGAAGGGCTGTTTTACTTGCCTTGCCATCTCACAAGCATTAACGATTGAATTAAACTCGTCATCGACATTGTCGACACCACGGATTTTCCTGAGGATTTTCCTTCCTTTCTCAACTTTGTTTCGTTCAATAAGGCTTGTTGGAGTCTCGCAAATGGCGAATGATCCGAAACAGAGGACCAAAGCAGGGATACCAGCTAAGCCGAGAGAAATTCTCCAACCATAAGGATGGATATTCGATGCCCAGTAGTTTACCAGATTTGCAATTAAGATTCCAATTGTAATGAAGAGTTGGAAGGAGATGTTGAGCGCTCCACGAATCTTAGTTGGGGCTAACTCTGATAAGAAAAGTGGCACTGCCTGAATTTTAACAACAAACAATTTATATTATTAGAACTTAAATAATTATAATTAACATTAGTTATATGATTTTAGCTAAAGGGTTGATTGAATTGCTTACTTGATTGGCAAATCCAACACCGCATCCAAGAAGAATTCTACCAATGATAACCATTTCTATGTTGACACCACCAGCAGTCAAAGCAACTCCAATCATGAAGAAAACCGAAGAAATCTGCATGGTGGGTTTCCTTCCATATTTTGAGCAGACTTTTGAAGCAACAAAACTGGCTCCGAGAGCAGCAAGATATAAGGAAGATGTGAACAGCTGAAGGTATTGGTTATCATATTTGCAGTAGTTATTTTCATGAGCATGTTGCTTCCTTTCATACACAGCTGGGAAGAACTTTTTCAAGAAATCATCCATGGCTGTCACTCCACCTGCATAAATATGTATAAAATCCATTGAAAATGCTTAATTAATACAGTTCCTGGAGACTACTACTAATATATAAGATGATCATATATAAAAGATGAATGAAGAAAAACAATTATTGAGACAAATTAAAAAACCTGAAATGCCAATGTCATATCCGAACATCAAGCCTCCAAACGCGGCAATTACCACACATACAGCTACATAGACTGTGATCCTGCCTTCAAATTCTGGCATATCGCCGTTGCCTATTACTACAACCGGTGCCATTTTTGGTGTTTTCCTTGGTTGAAAGATTTTATTGTGAGGTAGACAGAGTGAGGGTATCTAGCTAAAAGAAAGAATAGTAGTATATATTAGCTAAGAAGAAAATAATAAATAAATCTTCTGATATAAATTCAGAAGATTTGATTTAAATCTTGTTTGATGCTCAGTTTAGGACCCTTTGCATGGTTTATATACAATATTTGACAGAGACAAAAATCTAAAATTGGCGCCTTTTGTTATAAACTAAAATTCCCACAAGTTGTCCTTACAGATTTGATCATTTGACCCTACTTGTTTTTTTTTTGTTTCCTAATTTTATCCTTGATCAAGATTAAATATGTCTAAATTTGCATTAACTAATTATTTATTGAAAACAAGTGGAAGTTAGGGATAGATTTTGACTATTTTGGGGCTGAAAAAATCAGTTTGATATCCACATTTCTCTTGTAGTGTTGCATTCTCGTGTGGTTTGGCCTTGGGGATATTTGGCCTCGGATTGTCTCTAAAGGCAATGAGTTTAGAGCAGCTTAACTTGTTTTTGGTGTTGATATGGTCATTATGGAAAAATCGCAATAATTGACTGCATTCTTCTTGTTGTGCTGCGCCTCTCGCTTTGACAATTATGGCTGGAAAATTTAATTCAGCAATTGAAGAGTTTGTATCCGAATGGTGTAAGGGGGATAGTGGCCAATGAAGTTAAACAATAAACCCTAGGCTTTTTGAAGGTTAACACCGATCTTCTTTTTGTTCCACTAGGAAAAAAGGATGTCTAGGGGTTATTGTTAAAAATAGTGGAAGCGAGATTGTTGTAAGTGCTTCAAGACGTTTAACCGTTGTTTCGAGCTCACTTTATAATGTTCATGCCATCCTTTTTGGTTTTGAAATAGTGTTGGAACATGATTTAGAACACTACATTTTTGAAAGTGACTATTTGATAGTAGTTATGGAGATTGTTAAGTCTCCAGTGTTGTGGGAGGATGGTTGTCTAATTTACGGAGCTGGTTTCTTTATTTGATCATTGTTCAATTGTACATGTTTATAGAGAAGCTAATTTATTAGTATAAGTTAATTAGTACATTTAAGAGTTGATTTTTTATGCGATACGGGAGCTTACCTCTTAACATTTGTAATCCCGATTTTCCTATGCAATGAATTCAATTGGTTTATTCTTTAAAAAGAAAAAATCTTAAATAGTGAACAACATATAGCTTTTTCACTACGCGAGATATAGGCTTACGCCACACTTTCTCAGCAACAAATTGCAGCATTTAAATGTTTTCAAAGCATGATACATACATGTTGTCATAGCTAATATGCACAATTCAGAAATATTGGGCCTTTATTACCTTTGGGCCGAAGAAGAAAAAACCTTTGCCAAGAGGGTTTTTTTTTAATAGATAAAGAATTGCTACACGTCCCCACCTTTTGTTTCACACAATGCTTTCTCCTGACGTGTCATCATTTATAAATTTTAATTTTTTTAATCCTTAAAACAAAATTTTAATTTTAATTTGGCTTAAACTTAGTGAATTAGTTATATATTTTATTTCTAAAACCTATAACAATAAGTTTTTAATTATAAAATTTACTCTTAAAAAAATCTAAAAGCTAGCTTGATTCATCTATCTACATTGCTATATTTATATATTACTAGTAATTTGCCACGTGTTCCACACATGAAGTTGAAGTTTTCATTGAAACATATTTTAAGTTACATATTGTACAATATAATGTCAATGTTAATTTTAAAACAATTAAATTTCTCTAAATTTTTAGAGATTATTGAGAATAAATTAATCAAAATTTTGTTTCATATTTTTTGAATTAATTAGTAATTAAATCAAAACAAGATTTAAATACTCGTAAAAACAAATCCTTAAATCTAATATGTCTGAGATTTGATTAGATAATATAGATATTTCAAGAAGTCTCAACGCGAAAAATCATGTAAAATTGAGTTGGGGCCTAGAACGCGTTTTTAGACAAAAACCATGATGGTAAAAATGAGTCGAAAGATTTTTCATCAATTTTTGGCAAAAATACTCATAAAATATATATAATTCAACACCAAAAAGATTGGAAGACTTTTCATGTTTTTAATATCGTTTTTCATATTTTTTCTGAATTAATTTCTAATTAAATCGAAACAAAATTCAGATGCACGTAAAAACAAATCCTTAAATCCAATGTGGCTGAAATTTGATTAGATGAATAAAAATATTTCAAGGAGTCTCGGTGCCAAAAATCATGCAAAACAGAGCCATGGCCCCGGAACACATTTTTAGTCAAAAACCGTGATGGTTAGTAAATAATTTCGGCTAAAAACTGACTCGAAACGTTTATTATCATTTTTTTGACACAATACTCAGAAAAAATATATAATTTAACGCCAAAAAGATTGATGGGCTTTTCACGCTTCTAATATCGTTTTCCATTTTTTTCTGAATTAATTTCTAATTAAATCGAAACAAGATTCAAATACTCGTAAAAACAAATCCTTATATCCAATGTGGTCGACATTTTTTTCGATGAATAGAGATATTTCAATGTGTCTTTGCGCTAAAAATTATGCGAAATTGAGCCGTGGCTCCGGAACGCGTTTTTAGCCAAAAGCCGTGATGGTTAGTACACGATTTTGGCTAAAATTTTGCAAAAACTGACTCGAAAAATTTTTCCCCAATTTTTTGCCACAATACTCAGAAAAAATATATGATTTAACGTCAAAAGAATTGAAGGGTTTCACGCTTCTAATATTGTTTTTCCTTTTTTTTTCTGAATTTATTTCTAATTAAATCGAAACAAAGAATAAGATGCTCGTAAAAACAAATCCTTAAATCCATTGTGGCTGAGATTTGGTTAGATGAATATAGATATTTCAAATTCTGCCAAAAATGATGCAAAACTGAGCCGGGGCCCGAAATGCATTTTCAGCCAAAAACCGTGATGGTTAGTACACGATTTTGGCTAAAAACGAACCCGAAAAGTTTTTCTTAATGTTTTGCAAAAATTCAGAAAAAATATATAATTCAACGCCAAAAAAATTGACGGGCTTTTTACGCTTCTAATATCGTTTTTCCTTTTTGTTTTCCGAATTAATTTCTAATTAAATCGAAATAAGATTCAGATGCTCGTAAAAACAAATTCTTATATACAATGTGGCTGAGATTTGGTTCGATGAATATAGATATTTCAAGGAGTCTTTATGCCAAAAATCATGCAAAATTTTAGTCGGGACTCCGGAACGCGTTTTTAGCAAAAAAAACCATGATAGTTAGGACACGACTTTGTTGACCAAAAAAAGTATACACGATTTCGGCTAAAATTTTACAAAAATTGACCCGAATGGTTTTTCCTCAATTTATTGCCACAATACTCAGAAAAATATATAATTCAATGTCAAAAAATTTGAAGGGTTTTTCACGCTTCTAATATCCTTTTTCCATTTTTTCCCGAACTTATTTCTAATTAAATCGAAATAAAGATTCAGATGCTCGTAAAATCAAATCCTTAAATCCATTGTGGCTGAGATTTGGTTAGATGAATATAGATATTTCAAGGAGTATTTCTGCCAAAATCATTCAAAACTAAGCCAGGGCCTTGAAACGCGTTTTTAGCCAAAATCCTTTATGGTTAGTACACGATTTCAGCTAAAAACTGACCCGAAAAGTTTTATCAATTTTTTGCAAAATATTCAGAAAAAATATATAATTCAACGCCAAAAAGATTGACGGCCTTTTCACGCTTCTCATATCATTTTCCTTTTTTTCCTGAATTAATTTCTAATTAAATTGAAACAAGATTTAGATGCCCGTAAAAAGAAATTCTTATATACAAATGTGGCTGAGATTTGGTTCGATGATTATAGATATTTCAAGAAGTCTTTGTGGCAAAAATCATGCAAAATTGACCGAGACTATGGAACGCGTTTTTAGGCAAAGACCGTGATAATTATTACACGATTTCCTTGGCAAAAAAAAAAAAATACACGATTTCGGCTAAAATTTTGCAAAAATGGACCCGAAGGGATTTTCCTTAATTTTTGCCACAATACTCCAAAAGAATAAATAATTCAACGCCAAAAAAATTGAAGGGTTTTTAACGCTTCCAATTTTTTTTTCGAATTTATTTCTAATTAAATCGAAATAAAGATTCAATTGCTCGTAAAAACAAATCCTTAAATTTATTGTGGCTGAGATTTGGTTAGATGAGTGTAGATATTTCAAGAAATCTTTCTGTCAAAAATCATGGAAAACTGAGTCGGGGCCTCGAAACGCGTTTTTATCCAAAAAACAGTGATATGTACACGATTTTTGCTAAAAACTTACCAGAAAAGTTTTTACTCAATTTTTTTTACAAAATATTCAGAAAAAATATATAATTCAACGCCAAAAAGATTGACGGCCTTTCACGCTTCTAATATCATTTTTCCATTATTTTTCCAAATTAATTTCTAATTAAATCGAAACAAGATTCAGATGCTCGTAAAAACAAATCCTTATATCCAATGTGGATGAGATTTGGTTTGATGATAGATATTTCAAGGAGTCTTTGCGCAAAAAAAACCATGCAAAATTGAGACAGGACTCCTTAATGTGTTTTTAGCCAAAAACCGTAATGGTTAGTACACGATTTCCACTAAAATTTTGCAAAAACTGACCCGAAAAGTTTTTCATCAATTTTTTGCCACAATAATCAGAAAAAATATATAAATTTAGCACCACAAAAATTGAAGGGGTTTTTCACGATTCTAATATGTTTTTCCATTTTTTCTGAATTAATTTCTAATTAAATCGAAGCAAGATTCAAATGCTCGTAAAAAGCAGATCTTTAAATCTAATGTGGCTGAGATTCAGTTAGATGAAGATATATATATTTCAAAGAGTCTTTATGACAAAAACCATGCAAAACTGAGTCGAGGCCCCGAAACGTTTTTAGCCAAAAATCGTGATTGTTAGTACATGATTTCGGTTAGAAACTGACCCGAAAATTTTTTCTCAATTTTTTGCCACAATACTCATAAAATAATATATAATTCAACGCCAAAAATATTGAAGGGTTTATCACGCTTCTAATATCATTTTTCCATTTTTTTTCCAAATTAATTTCTAATTCAATCAAAACAAGAACCAGATGCTTGTAAAAACGAATCATTAAATCCAATGTGGCTGGGATTTGATTCAATAAGGATGAATATAAATATTTCAAGGAGTTTTTATGCAAAAAATCATGCAAAATTGAGTCGCAACCCCGGAACACGTTTTTAGCCAAAAATCATGAATGAGTAAACGATTTCGACTAAAATTTTGCAAAAGCTGACCCAAAATTTTTTTCCCAATTCTTTGCAACAATACTTAGAAAAATATGTAATTCAACGCCAAAAACATTGAAGTGTTTTTCACGCTTCTAATATCGTTTTTTTTTAATTTATTTCTTACTAAATTGAAACAAGATTCAGATGCACGTAAAAACAAATCCTTAAATCCATTGTGGCTTAAATTCGGTTACATGAATATAGATATCTCAAGGAATCTTTCTGCCAAAAAACATGCAAAATTAAGCTGGGCCCTGAAACGCGTTTTTAGCCGAAAACCGTGATGGTTAGTACACGATTTCGACTAAAAACTGACCAGAAAAGTTTTTTTTTTCAATTTTTTGCGAAATAATCAGAAAAAATATATAATTCAATGCCAAAAAGATTGACGGGCTTTTCACGCTTCTAATATCGTTTTTCCATTTTTTTCCGAATTAATTTCTAATCAAATCAAAATAAGATTCAGGTGCTCGTAAATTGATATTTCAAGGAGTCTTTGCACCAAAAATCATGCAAAATTGAGCCGGCACTTCGGAACGCGTTTTTAACCAAAAACCGATTTCAGCTAAAATTTTGCGAAAATTGACCCGAAAAGTTTTTCCTCAATTTTTTGCCACAATACTCCGAAAAAATATATAATTCAATGCCAAAAAAATTGAAGTGTTTTTCACGCTTCTAATATTTTTTTTCCATTTTTTCTGAAGTTATTTCTAATTAAATCGAAACAAGAATCAGATACTCGTAAAAAAAAAATTCTTAAATCCAATGTGGCAGTGACATTTAATTAGATGAATATAGATATTTTAAGGAGTCTTTCTACCTAAAATCATGCAAAACTGAGCCGGGGCCTCGAAGCGCGTTTTTAGCCAAAAAAACTCTGATGGTTAGTGCATGATTTCGATTAAAATTTCGAAAAACTGACCCGAAAAGTTTTTCCTCAATTTTTTTCACAATAATAAGAAAAAATATATAACACAACGCCAAAAAAATTGAAGGGTTTTTCATGCTTCTAATATCATTTTTCCATTTTTTTCGGAATTTATTTATAATTAAATAGAAACAAGATTTAGGTACTTGTAAAAACAAATCCATGAATCCAATGTAGTTGAGATTCAGTTAAATAAATATAGATATTTCAAGGATTCTTTCTACCAAAAGTCATGCAAAACTGAACCAGGCCCCCGAAATGCGTTTTTTTGCCAAAAACGGTAACGTACACGATTTCGGTTAAAAACTAACCCAAAAATTTTTTCTCAATTTTTTTACCAAAATACTCATAAAAAATATATAATTCAATGCCAAAAAGATTGAGGGGCTTTTCGGGCTTCTAAAATCGGTTTTCCTATTTTTTTTCCAAATTAATTTCTAATTAAATCGAAACAAAATTCAGAAGCTCGTAAAAACAAATCCTTAAATCCAATGTGGCTGAGATTTGTTTCGATGAATATAGATATTTCAAGGTGTCTTTACGCCAATAATAATGCAAAATTGAGCTGTGACTCCGGAACGCGTTTTTAGCCAAAAAAACGTGATGGTAAGTACACGATTTCTGCTAAAATTTTGCAAAAAAAATTGACCTGAAAAGCTTTTCCTTAATTTTTTGCCACAATACTCAGAAAAAATATATAATTCAATGCCAAAAAAATTGAAGGGTTTTTCATACTAATAATATCGTTTTTCCTTTTTTTCTGAATTTATTTCTAATAAAAAATCAAAACAAGATTCATATGCTCGTAAAAACAAATCATTTCCAATGTGCCTAAGATTTGGTTACATGAATATAGATTTTTCATGGAGTCTGTATGCTAAAAACCATGCAAAACTGAGTGGAGGCCCCAAAACGCGTTTTTAGCCAAAAACAGTAATGGTTAGTACAAGATTTCGGTTAAAAACTGACACAAAATTTTTTTCTCAATTTTGCCATAATATTCAAAAAAATATAATTCAACGGCAAAAAGGTTGAACGGTTTTCACGCTTGTAATATCGTTTTTCCATTTATTTTCTGAATTAATTTCAAATTAAATCGAAACAACACGATTTCGGGTAAAGTTTTGTAAAAATTGACCCGAAAGATATTTCCTCAATTTTTGACAAAAATACTCATAAAAAATTTATAACTCGGCATAAAAAATATTGAAGGGCTTTTAACGCTTCTAATAATGTTTTTCCTTTTTTTTTCTGAATTAATTTCTAATTAAATCGAAATAAGATTCAGATGCTCGTAAAAACAAACCCTTAAATCCAATGTGGCCGAGATTTGGTTAGATAAATATAGATCTTTTAGTATTCTTGGAGTAAAAAATCATGCAAATTTTTGACGGGTCCCCGGAACACGTTTTTAGCGAAAAACCGTGCTAATGAGTTGTAGTACACGATTTCGGGTAAAATTTTGCAAATATTGACACGAAAGATTTCTCCTCTATATTTGGCTAAAATAATCATAAAAATATATAACTCAACGCCAAAAAGATTGGAGGGCTTTTCTCACTTTTAATATCGTATTTCTTATTTTTCTAAATTAATTTCTAATTAAATCGAAACAAGATTCGGATACTCGTAAAAATAAATTCTTAAATCAAATATTGCTGAGATTTGGTTAGATAATTTAAAGTATTAAACCATTTTTTTTTTTGGAAAGAATTTTGAAGCACAACTTTGGAAAATCACCCAATTATAATCGTGGGAAACTTGACAAACGAAAGTAAGCCATCAATTTTTTTCCTTGGCATAGGAAACTTTAATCTTAACAACCTCGGCATAAGACCAATTTTTTTAAACATGTAAAGTATTAAACTAATTTTTTCCTTAATGCCCATAATTTATTTAAATTAGATAAATATAAATTATAAATAAAAAGTATTTCAAATAATTATGGGGAGTAAATTATTATAATTATATTTTATATTTACAATATCTTTACATAATTAAAATAAAAAGTTTCATGATTATAAATTATAATATTATATATTATAATCGAAAAATAATTATTAGAAGTAATTTATTAATTACAATTATAGTGGATTATTAATATATTTCCATAATTTAAAATTTTTAAATATTAGATTTACAATATCTTTCCATAATTAATAAAAAAATTGAATTCATATAAAAAAATAAAAAAGTTAAATGACTAAAAGAATACTTACTAAAAAATTATTATACAATAATATTAAGAGTATTTATGAAATTTCCCAATTAAAATTTTGGAATTCGTAATTTTATATAATAGTAAGATAGTAAGATAAGATAAGATAAGATGTAGTATGTATGACCAATCATAAATTTCCTTTTTATTTAGTAGCTATAATTATTCTGAGTTATTCCCTTTCTGGTTCATGATAATGGCTTTTGATTTATATGGGTTCTGAAAATTTGGAATGAGTCTTGCCATGGGATTTAGGATTATATCAAAGGTTGGTGATAGAAACATTAAAAAAAAAAAAAATTAAGTTCATAAGCAGCAAAACCTGCTATATATTTACAAGTTACAACTATGTGCAATCTGGTAATGGAAGTTTTTTTTTTGGCATCAGCATATGTATACCAAACCTTCCCATATAGACTTTTGTTTTTCTTCATCATTTGCATTATTATTTCCATAATAATGATAAATGTAATAACGTATGTATGAAATATTGAATGAAAATTAATTAATACAATTCGCTCAACATAACATTACAACAATCGAAGATCATATTATGCTTTGATTCCTGGTAATTAGTTCCACACTGTTGAGAGATGATATATAATTCAGACACCCTTAACCTCGTCATTGTCGTCACCCATGAACCTGGACCAAAACCAATGCTGCTTCCAGACTTTTTCAACCATGGAATCCACCGGAACGCCTTTGGTCTCCGGCAACAAGAACCATGTGAACAACCCCATGACCACAATCCAGGCTGCGAAGAAGAAGAAGATTCCAGCTTGCATGTGGCAAAGCATTGACAAGAAAGCTTGAGCAATTATGAAAGTGAAGAGCATGTTTGAGCTCACTGCGAAGGCGAATCCTGCAGTTCTTGTCTCCAGAGGGAAAGTCTCGCTAGGAATTAGCCATCCAAGAGGTCCCCATGACCAGGCGAAACCCATCACGAAAAGACACACAAGGGTCACCACGAAAACTGCCTCGCCATGGCTTAGATATGAATCCGTGGCCTTCAAGTCTTTCATCAATATCCCACCAATTATACCCTGCAACATACATTATATTACATTAACACAAACTAATATGGAAGGGCCAAAAACAAACATTTATTGAAAAGAAAGATCAGAAATGAACCTGGGTGAGGAGCATTTGAACACAGGCTTCGAGTAACAAAATTTTCCTGCCAGCCTTATCCACTAGATAGATTGAGACGAATGTGCTAAGAACATTGATAGCTCCTGTTATAACAGATGAAAGCAATGCGGCATCGCTACCAAATCCCACGGTCTGAAACAGAACGGGAGCGTAAAACATGATGGCGTTGATTCCTGTGAATTGTTGGAAAACTTGCAACAATATGGCAATCACTAGCGGGGGCCTACTTGCTGGTTTCATCAGTTTTCTAAAGGGCTGTTTCACTTGCCTTGCCATCTCACAAGCATTAACGATTGAATTAAACTCATCATCGACATTGTCTACACCACGGATCTTCCTGAGGATTTTCCTTCCCTTTTCAACTTTGTTTCGTTCAATAAGGCTTGTTGGAGTCTCGCAAATAGCGAATGATCCAAAACAGAGAACTAAAGCAGGGATACCGGCTAAGCCTAGAGAAATCCTCCATCCATAGGGATGGATGTTTGATGCCCAGTAGTTTACAAGATTAGCAATTAAAATTCCAATTGTAATGAAGAGTTGGAAAGAGATGTTGAGAGCTCCACGAATCTTAGTTGGAGCTAACTCTGATAAGAAAAGTGGCACAGCCTGATAAAACAACATGAAATATTTATAATTAGAACTTGAATAATTATAATTCACATTACTTATATGATTTTAGCTAAAGTGTTGCTTACTTGATTGGCAAAACCAACACCGCAGCCAAGAAGAATTCTGCCAATGATAACCATTTCTATGTTGACACCACCAGCAGTCAAGGCTACTCCAATCAAGAAGAAAACTGAAGCAATCTGCATGGTAGGTTTCCTTCCATATTTAGAGCAGACTTTTGAAGCAACAAAACTGGCAACAAGAGCAGCAAGGTATAAGGAAGATGTGAACAACTGAAGGTATTGGTTATCATATTTGCAATAGTTGTTTTCATGTGCATGTTGCTTCCTTTCATACACAGCCGGAAAAAACATTTTCAAGAAATCATCCATGGCTGTCACTCCACCTGCATATATGTATCAAACCCATTAATGTAATGTTTGGTTAGAAGAAAGTAAAGGACAATATCCTGGAAATTAGTACAAATTCGAAAAAAGAAATAATTGAGACAAACTAGAAACCTGAAATGCCAATATCATATCCGAACATCAAGCCTCCAAAAGCTGCAATTACCACACAGACAGCGACGTAGATTGTGATCCTGCCTTCAAATTCTGGCAGGTTGCCATTGCCTATTACTACAGCTGGTGCCATTTTTGCTTTTCCTTGATTGAAACAGAGTGTGGGTACTTTCTAAAAGAAGAATACTAGTATTAATTGCTAAGGAGAAGATAATAAATGAATCTTCTTATATAACTCAGAAGATTTGATTAAGAACTTGTTTGATGCTCAGTTTAAGACCCTTTGCATGGTTTATATACAAGATTTGACAGAAACAAAAATCTAAAATTGGCGCTTTTTGTTTAAAACTAAATTTCCCACAAGTTGTCTCTACAGATTTGATCATTTGACCCTACTTGGTTTTTTTTTCCTAATTATATCCTTGATATGACCTTGATCAAGATAAAATATGTCTAAATTTTCATTAACTAATCATTATCTATTTGAAAAAAAATGGAAGTTAGGGATCGATTTTGACTATTTTGGGACCCAAAAAAATCAGTTTGATATCCACATTTCTCTTGTAGTGTTGCATTCTAATTGGTATAATAAGTTTTGTAACCTTTGGTCAATAATGAAAAAAAGTGACCAATTTTATCCTTGATACGAGTACGACCTTCATTTGTTTAACTATCGAGTCGAATTAGTATTTGAAGTTTTAAAAAGATTTGAGCTTACAAACACATATAATTATAGCATTTTTTTTATTACATAGGAAATAGAGAAAATAGTCTACCTAAAGGAGTCCTTTAGTAATCTTACAGTTATGTACTAGTGTCTCAAAGTATAATTTCCAGGTAACTTCCAAATTCCGTCATAATTATTTTGGTGAAGTTCCAAGCAGTTTCGCAACCGAGATATATATAAAGGAAAAATTGCATAATTTTCCCTTACCACCAAAACATCAAACGAGTTGGATCATGGATTTAACAAGGAGTTATAAGAAACTTGGGAGTTTTGCTTTCATCAGCAGCAGCCTAGATGCGGTTTCAGCAGCTTCTGTTGGGCGGATGGGCGGATCTAAATCTTTCGGGGCCCGACATTCTCATTCTCATCCCTTTATATTCATCAAACCTCACTTAAATTTTTTGATACACCATCCTATGTTTAAATATATATTAATATTCGCTGCAGTGGCTGCACTAGTGTATTTTTGTTGCCCACGTAGAATAAGTATTCTCAAAATCCAGGTAAGGCTCAACTTGCTATGCTTGCTTTTATAGCCCCATCACTTCATTATGAATATTGTTGGTTTCTTTTCTAACAATTTTATTTTAAGCATGATCTGATGCAAAACATATCATCAAACACTTACTGCTAGTAAAACGATCTGTTTGCTTTTATCAATTTCAACATAAAAATTTTATGCTTGAGATCATGAATGGGGTTCCTAGTATGGGGTTCCTAGTAGAATCAAAATCATGATTTTACTAATGTGGGTTGGATCAAGTGGTAAGCAGTTTGTTCCAGTTTAAGCAGGTCTCAGGTTCGAGACCTTGCGTACGCAGCCGCTCCCATTGGTAGACTCACCCACCAAAGTCGAATCCGAATTAGTCAGAGCAAAACTCTGGATACCCATGATTTTTGATGAATTCCCATTATTAATTTGTTTTCAGGTTGCCTTGTCTGCAAAAGTTCCTGATTTGCAAATAGAACTCACGGATATTGCCTCTTCAACAGACACTTCCACCAAAAATGGCTGGCACAGCATATTGGAAAGTTATATATGTTGGGGAATTTGTTCTGATATATAATATAAACCCTGAATTTCAGTTTTATCTCCTTTTTTTCCCATGCTTCCCAAACATTTATAATCCACACCATTGGAATTTCACTTTGTGTTTCAAATCTTATATATTTTGGAATGCAGATACAACATTAGTATTGCGTGACTATCCCCATCACTGCTATCTCTATGCTTATTCATCTGTAAGTCCTACTAGCCCTGCAATTTTTTTTTTTTTTTTGTAATTTCAGACTTAAATTTTTGTTTTGAACCAAAGAAAAAAAAAAGACTTAAATTTTTGTTATGTAGTTTTCTTTGTATAACGTTGATGATTTGGATTCTCCAAACAGGCAACTTTGCATATGGGATCTAACATTATGAGGCGATTTAAACAACTTGCCAAGGAAGAAGGCTTAAAATGCGATGGACGGTTAGTACTGCTAAACGTGGATGGTTATACTTATACAAGGAAAAGGAAAAAGGCAGTTGTTCCAAAAGCTGGAAAAGTTGACAAGGATTGCATTTTGGTAACAATTCTGGTGGCCGTGGAAGGTCGCCATAAGCTGCCTACTATCCACACTGCTAACAGTGTGAAGAGGGCGTTGCGGTATCTGGAAAAAATCTGTAAATGCGAAACTACTATGGTAAAAAAGAGTTACAACTTACAATCTTCTTCTCATATGTATATTGTAAATTTTGTAATTGTACATTCTTTCTAGTTTATTGATTCTAATTTTGTCTATCTTTCTTTTAGGCTTTGGAAGTGTTCTGGACTCCACAAGATGAGAATGATGCTTTGTCATTTCAGGAATTGCTTAAGAAGTACCCACACTTAACCAGAATTAGAAGTTCCTGCTAGTTTCTAGCCAGAAACAGAAGTGCAGAAAACCCAAAATGCTGTCTGATGATATAGTTTTATAGAGATACTAGTTTCAGATTCCATACATATGGGATAATAGTTCTTCTAGGTACAAAATTTTGGCAATTTGCTCATATTTAACATCTTTCTGTTAATTTTTCATCCATAAATGCTGATGTTGATGAGTTTATGCTGTCTTGATGTCAAACATTATGATAATCTAGACGAAATTTCGGAGAAAAAGAGGATGGAGGAAAGCAATTTCTAACTAAGTAATCCGTGCCTGAGGGATGTTTTTCATTGAATACTGATGGTGCGGTGAAACACTCCTCTGGCCATGCTTCTGCGGGAGGGTTAATTAGAAATAATGCTGGAGTTGGATACGGGGTTTCACTATGAACATAGGCATAGCTGATAGCCTTACTGCTGAGCTTTGGGGTTTGAGAACAGGTCTGCTTCTAGCTAAGGCTTTGGAGCTGCAAGATGTAGTTGTTGAGATGGATGCAAAAGTTGTAATCCAATTTTTACAGCAAGGTATTCCGCCAACGCATCACAATGCCACCTTGGTTCATGAAGTCTTATCTTTGGCAAAGGAAGGTTGGATTCGGGAGTTTAGACATGTACTCCGAGAAGGAAATAAATATGCTGATTTTTTAGCAAATCTTGGACAAATCGTTCCACAGGGTCAGACAACTTTGATGGATCCTCCAGCGGAGCTCTTACCACTCTTGGAACATGATGCAGCAGGATTTGCCACTTTAATAGTTTAGCCTCATGCGGTTTCTTATGTACCAAAAAAAATATTTGATGCCTTAAAAGGTTTGCCTTGCAACCAGGGAAGTTTGGGAAAATGCAGGGGAAGTTGCAGCCCTTGCTGGTCTTCAAATTGTTGTGACCTGCAGCAATATCAAGAATTCTGCAGTAAACATATTTGAGAAGGAAGTTATGGATATAATTCATATATATATATGGTCTTAAATCACTTCAAAATGCTGTTTTTTTTAAGTTATATATATACTAGTAATTTGCCACGTGTTCTACACTGGGGTTGAAGTTTTGATTGAAACATATTTTAAGTTACATATTGTGCAATATAATGCCAATGTTAATATTGAAAAGATTAATTTCTCTAAACTTTTTCAAATTTATTGAGAATAAATTAATCAAATTTTGTTTCATTTTTTTTTTCTGAATTAATTTCTAATCAAATCGAAACAAGATTCAAATGCGCATAAAAACAAATCCTTAAATTCAATGTGCCTAAGATTTGATTAGATGAATAAAGATATTTCAAGGAGTCTCGGTGCCAAAAATCATACAAAACAGAGCCGTGGCCCTGGAACGCGTTTTTCGCCAAAAAAACCGTGATGGTTAGTACACGATTTCGACTAAAATTTTACAAAAATTGACCCGAAGATATTTACTCAATATTTGGCTAAAATAGTCATAAAAAAATATATAATTCGACATCAAAAATATTGAAGGGCTTTTAACACTTCTAATATTGTTTTTTTTTAATTTTTCAAATTAATTTCTAATTAAATCAAAACAAAATTCAGATGCTCGTAAAAACAAATCCTTAAATTTAATGTGGCTGAGATTTTGTTAGATGAATATAGATATTTCAAGGAGTCTTGACACAAAAAAATCATGCAAAACTGAGCTAGGCCTCGGAACGCGGTTTTAGCTGAAAACCGTGATAGTCAGGTTCTGTTTGATAAAACTGAAAATTAAGTGCTTAAAAATTAAGTACAGAATTTTAAATACTAAATCTCATAAACACTGAATCCAAACTATAAAAACTGTTTGATATCCTCCTGAAAATTAAAGACTGAATATAAATATATTGTTTGATAAAGATGAAGGTTGAATTCTATAAATAATTTAGTTTACAATGTTACCCTTATATTAATAACATAATATTATTTGTTTTTAATTTCTAATCTTGTTATATAAATTATATAAATGTTTAATAATAACTCATGTTTATAATGCCTTTAATTTTTTCTTTCTTATGTAGACATATTTATATATATAATATATAAAATTGAGAAAAGAAATAGAAAAACGAGCCAACACATACTTGCACTTTACAGATCTTTACATTGCAATGTATATAGTTTATCTTTCATGAGCAAAGAGTCTAAAAGATTTGATCTATTGTTTAATTACCAGAATCAATGGCGTTGTTACAAGAAAGAAGAGTTTAAAAATGGCAGGAAAACCTAGTTTTTTATTAGTACACAAAACGACGGGAGAGAAGAACAAAGGAGAATAAAAAAAATAGATCCTAAAATTTACTTGAATGGTTGTTCAATGGATTAAATAAATAATTTCCAAGAGAAAGTCTCTGCAATTTTATGATTTGTGATAAAGTTTGGAACAAATAGGAGGAAGAAGACGTAATTGTCTAAGGGTAATATAGCCAAAAACAAAATTTTTTAAAAAGGATTTAGCTTAGCGTTTTCTATATTAAGTGATAAGTAGCTCTCTAGTTACTTATCCAATTCAACATTATTTCATTGAAAAAGTTTTATTAAGCAAAATTGAAAATGGATTATCAAACACATGGAAAAGATTAAACCATTGAAAATTTTCAATGGTTTATCAAACAAGCCCTTAGTACATGATTTCGGCTAAAATTTTGCAAAAAATTGATCCAAAAGATTTTTCCTCGATTTCTAGCGAAAATACTCATAAAAAATATATAATTCAACGTTAAAAGGATTTGAGGACTTTTCACGCATTTAATATCGTTTTTCATATTTTGAATTAATTTCTAATTAAATCGAAACAAAATTCAGATTCACATAAAAACAAATCCTTAAATCTAATGTGCTTGAGATTTGATTAGATGAATAAAGATATTTTAAGGAGTCCCAGCGCCAAAAATCATGCAAAACAAAGCTGTGGTCCTGGAATGCATTTTTAGCCAAAAAACCGTGATGCGAAAATTGATCCAAAAGATATTTCCTCAATTTTTGGCTAAAATTCTCATAAAAAATATATAATTTGATGTAAAAAAGATTGAAGGGCTTTTAACGCTTCCAACATTATTTTTCCTATTTTTTCAAATTAATTTCTAATTAAATCGAAACGAGATTCAGATGCTCATAAAAACAAATCCTTAAATCTAATGTGGTTGAGATTTGGTTACATGAATATAG